>BGZK01001659.1:0-120766 GCA_005406025.1 Eumeta japonica | reverse complement strand
AATTATTCTAGCTATAGAACACGTCCATATTACGTCTTTGGAAAAACAATATTCTTAATATTTATTACTTTAATTTTTGTTAAGATATTTATTACATATTACTTATTACGTGGGAACGATTCCGCGTGTTGCACCTTCTCTTTCATTTCCATTATGCGAATAGTTATGTATATTTAACTTGGAATACTAATCAATTTTTGTAGTTATTCCGGAAATTAGTACGACTAACTACCAAAATTAGTAAGATTAGTAAACGAATTGTTTAGTATTAAACATAAAAACTGTTCGAATGAATGGCGCGAACTGTAACGACCACTACGTTGAATCGTTCATAATTAATAAAATTATAAATTTAAATATTTTTTAAATTTACTGCCATGTTATGTTTTATTTGTTAATGTTTTATGTATCTTTCTAAATAATTACATTTTTGCCATAGAGATTTCGTGTTTCGACATTGTTTAATATTATTACTAAATAAAATAATATATTACAATAATCATCCCTAAATTCTTATCATGAATAAGTTACATGAATAAGTGAGAATACCTAAATCGAGACTTTTGAAATGAAAATTTGTTAATGAACCCAGTTCATTAATCAGTTTTAATGCTTATCATTAAAGCAGCAGTCGGTTTACTGAAATAGACTTGTATTCATCTTAAAAACTACTTTTCCATTGCAAAGATAAACACTAGTAATTATAAATTAAATATATCTAAAGGAAGAAACAGAATTGAAACCAATCGTTACTTGTCAAATTTTAACATTTACCAGTGCATAATTATATTTAACAAATATTCTTATCCAAAAACTACTGTTAATTATTTGCATTGAAATTATTTATTTATTATTGCGTTCCACTGATATTATAATAAGTTTTCACAAACGCATTATACGCACTGCTAATTATCTGTAAAAGTGCATTATGATGAAGGTGAAAATGAAAAACTGACAGCGGCAGGTGCCAACCGCTAAACGCATTCCAAGATATTTTTTAGCGCATGTTTATTTCTTTTTACAATAAATAAAAAATATAAGAAATTAACGTATTCATTATTTATCTAATTAAATAAAAATTAAATGCTCTTAAAAACTGTATTTACATATTTCGTGAATATGCAAAATGAAAATTTTTTACATCTCCGAAGATTTCAATAGTGACAGCGTTTAGTAAACATCATATAACTCTCTTAGTCTGATTGTTTTCTACTTTTATTCGTTATTATCAGTTGTAATCAAACAGTTAACAATTATTTTGATCAGTTCAACAAGGACTGCAGTTTTGAGAAGTCAGCACACTTACGCCCCCGGTGACGGAAGACTAAAAATCGCTTAAATTTTGAACCCACATAAAATCAGAATTACCGACATGAGTTGATCTTTGATCAGTTTCGATTATATTTCAGCGCAACACCAACTGACTAGGTGGGCTAGGTACATGTAAAGAGAAGCAAAAAATAAAGAATGGATAGAAATTAGGCGTGTGTTTACGAAAAATAGATCAATGTATAAAATAGCAATTTGGAACCCTCCGTTGAATTTGTAATCAATTACCTTAATGTAAATGATATTGTAATACTTCACAAGTGGAATATTGTTCTTAACTGAAACACCTCAATATATACTTCTTACGCTTGACCACATACAGGTGAGGAACTGTCGGTGTTTTCATTTAACTCGATTCCTTAGTCTTGTTAACAGATTTAGTAGCTTCTTTCAGAACTAGCACCATTAAATTAACATAATAACTCAGTGGCCACTTGACTCTTCTCTAGTGCAAAGAAAATGCGACCCAAGTGAATTTTTTTTAAAGAAAACTATTGGAAATAGATGTCAAGGCCTTTGCACGGTCTCCAGTAGGCTCTCAATGAGGTATTACTATTTTTAAGTAGGCTGTGGTGTTTCATTTCAACTAAGTATTCAATAATTTTATAATAGTCCGGTCGTAACGTATATCGAACTTTCTAGAAAAGACAATGGAAACGAATTTTCGAAGATTGAACATATGGATCATTTCGTAAATCATTATTAGTGTAGTCTATGATGTGCAGACATTCGCGTGGTACAACGAACCTAGACCCACAATAGGACTGAAACTTTATCTTAATACTCATAATGAACCGAACAAGTTTATTATGGATAGTGAGTTAAGGAAACATCAAGTCGGCCATTTGGAATATCTAAGCAAACCTAGGCCGTGGACAAAAGTTTATTCAATTTTGACTTGCGTTGAATGCGAGGAAGTGGAAAATGAGTGTTAAACAATTTGTAGCTACATTGATTGTTTCATTTTATAGTGTCATTTGACATTTGAGTGTCAAGCCCTCCTACCACACCGCCTCTACA
Organism: Eumeta japonica; assembly: GCA_005406025.1. Classification (NCBI taxonomy): domain Eukaryota; kingdom Metazoa; phylum Arthropoda; class Insecta; order Lepidoptera; family Psychidae; genus Eumeta; species Eumeta japonica. Next base: position 118,417 of record BGZK01001659.1, on the reverse strand, counting down.
ACATTGTATCCATGGCATAAAAATGTTAGTATATGAATGTCATTTTCTAGATACTTCATTAGGACTTAGCCTTTTGACATGCACTCTAGTACAAATCACATGTCGCGGGCCCTGTACACGCATTTCATTCCCCATTATTTTACAATGTTCTCGAATATCTATCCTACTCCTGTTTATTTACCGGTTAGTAAAGCTGGTATATACAACTTACTAATTGTCGTTTAAGCGTCCATAGTCAGGCGAGAACTATGTAATTGGAAATTCATCACAAATGGTAAACAACTGTTTAACCCTCGCCCCGCCCCTCTCAGGAAAATAATATCTTTAAATATCTTATACAAGTTAAACATAAATTTTCGCAGGCCGTAGGAAGTTCATCGAGTACCAATACAGTGATCATTTATACGCTGAGTCGCGCGGATGTTGGAGATACCACTGCTGCAACTCTATAATCATGATTGCGTAGGACTTACTGACGTTTCGTACTCCTGGCTGGTCACGAATACCAATTCAAATAAAAAGCCAAAAATCTGTTTATTTCAAAGGTTATGTGGATAACTCTAAAAATACTTCATTGCGATATAAATTTACCACTCGTTCGGAGGGCGGTTTACTTTCGAGAAAAACGGGCAAGAATATCTGCAATATATATCTACAATCAAAATAAAAAATCTCATATAAAGAAATAACCCTATGAGATACGCTCATGGATGTAATAATCAGATATATAATACTCTTATCATTTATAAACCCCCTTTTCACCAAGTAATTATATAATAATGATCTGAAATTTATTTAAGGTTAAGTTTTCAATATCTACATAGACCTTATTGAACAAGCGCACACAGAGCCTCGTAAATGAATCTGTGACTTAATGTAGTCGACTGACAGATAAACACAGTCTACTTTTAATTCTAGTAACGAGTCTATGTCGTTCGATATCTTTATTAAACATTTTTTTTCACATGTAGTAAGTTATAAGCTGAGATGCAAAGTTGACATTCCAAATTCCTTGAACATATTCCTTAAAGATATATGAAATTTTAGTTAGCAAATTTGTAAATCTCCCGAACGGCCCGCTTCTACAGTACGAAAATTCTATGTAAATCCACGGCATATTCCCAAAGTAAAATACTTTATTTCGGTTATTTTCAAAAGTATTTTTAAAAAGACATTAAGTACGCATAATATTTTCATAAATCCATAAATTTGGTTTGACAGTACTTTATTTCATTCTTTCCAGGTAGCCAAACCACCACAATATTTCTTTCTCATCTTTAGCCGCCACAATATCTTTCAAACTGTATTGTTACATCATTTGTCCCATATTTATCTTTCACAAGTACTCCTCACATTCTACACAGAGATCACATCTTGATTGAATTGATTCTGCTTACATTTCTCCTCTGCCAGCCTATCTTTCACTGCCGTACACAAGCGTAAGCAACTGGATACCGCTCTGTATAGCCAAACGCACTTGTCGTGAGACACTTTTATTATTCATAACAGCAAGTAAAGCCCCATTCAATTTATTTCAATAATTTACGTTTGTTTCATTTTCACTTCATAATGGGTTTTTTCTTTCATTTTCGGTGCATTTTGGGTTTGTAATATCATCTATTAGAATTGTTAATCAATTTTTGGCTGTCGAAAATAAATTCCCATTTTATATAGATATATTTTTTTATTTACATAAATTTCTATAAATATATAACGAATTGTTTCCATTGATCTGTTGCTTGTCCAATAATTTAGCAAATATCTAAAGTGCCTTTATATTTCTAGACTTGAAAAAAAACCTTATCTTAGGTAATAATATCGGAGCATCATACTAAAAATATCAAAATATTCAATCAACAGATAATTAAGCCTGGGTAAAGACAGCTTTTATAACTAGTCAAATTCATGGACTATATGTCTCTTTCTTCATTGAATTCCCCCCACATTTAATAGACTCTCCCAAAATATTGCAGCCTCGTTTAGCATGTTATAGCTGCAGCGTGCGCAGCCGTCCATTTAACGGTCGCTACTATAAAGACCCAACTAATTTATTCGCTCATTGTGAAGCTGCGCCCGCGCCGCACCGGGCACTTGTGACTCTATTATTTTATACGTTCATTCATCCTTCTGCTTATTATAAATTACCTAGATCTTTTAACCTGTGTAGGTAAAACACTATCTGTGTAATTCAATTTTTATTTTCCTCGTGAAAATTTTAAATTAAAAAGTATAACCACATGGAGTAAATTAAATATGTGAAATAAAATGAAAATTTTCACTAGACTTTTACAGATTTATAAGGTATTTTTCCAAGTTAAGATGCTTCTTCTCGTTTAGGGTACTTAAAATTTGACTCTTCTTTAATATACCAACTGTTCAGTCTATACAAGATTTACTAGGACGGCCTTGTCGATCCTCGTAGAATATACGTTCGCTATGTAGATTTCTTTGGTCAGCCTACTTTCATTCATGCTACAAATAGCAAAAACCATTTCAATATACTTTTTTTCTATTTTGACACCCATAATTTTCAATATGCTATGCTAGGGATGTATTTAATAATTTAATATTTAAAAGACTACTTGAAACAAGTACAAAACGATTCATAATTAACATTCCAAAAAACTGTTTGATAAATTTTATTTCTTTTTTTCTACCATATAAATTACAATCTCTTTATCTTGGTAATTAATCAAAAAAGAAAAACAAGAAAAGACAATGACCGTTTTGCGATAAGTTCTTACTTAGAACCAATGAATACTTACAATGCTGCATGACGATTAATTATGCATTATTAGTAGTGGTCGTGGCTCAATGGCCGAGCCGGTACGATGCCCACGTACCTTGGGACACAGGATTCGATCCTGACCTCGTACGAATAGACCCATGAGATTTTGACTTGAACCAAACGATACCACATCCTTCGTGCCTCGCGAGGCACGTTGAGCCTGTCCGACCCGCGCCAGGCCGGCGACTCTAAGGCGCTCGAACTGAAATAAAAAATGTTTTCGATGTCTAAGTCTGAGCAGTCGGACGTTTGTAACCTCATAAATGTAAGTAAATACAACATTAAAAAACACAATTCCGTAAAGGACGTAGATACGTTCATTTTTCTTACAATTTAAGGAATGTATAAAGTCTACAAAGTTTTTTTTTTTTTATCATTATATCGACATTTGTGCCTTAAGACTAGCTTCGACGCCAGGCCAACGCTAACTAGAGTATTAAATCTACGACAGTACTCTTAAAATATTCGTTAGCATCTTGAAGATTATTTATTTCTATTTAACTTCGCGTTAAAAACAATTTCTCTTTCTATAAAGGTATAAGATTGACATAAGAAAAGAATAATAACTCATCATGAAGTCCAACCCTTCCTTATTCTAATGTCCATTAATCCAGAAATATAATAGAAATTCATAGAAATTTACCATTTCATTATTTCCTTTACGTCCCAAGCAATTAATTTTCATGATATTCAAACCGACCTTTCACGTTACTCGCCAATCTCTTATATTTAAGTTTTTTCATTATTACACTAAACGTCTTTGAAAAAAAAACAGTGACAGACGAACGGATAGACCCCTAAGTCATTTCATAGGTATCTGTTTTTCTATTGTTAATATAGAACTTAAAGAACGGTTAAAATGTGCTATTAAATAAATGCTTCCTGCTAATTTATAACAAAACCGCCAATTACTCAATAAACACGTAGTCGTAGATGATTAACGAAGTTTTATAATAATGGCACTACCAATATAATTATATCAAAGGTGTTCATACATCATCTGTCCGCTGACTATTTTTACCAAAGATACACAATTAATTCCATCTAATTAAGACTGTGGTTTTGCAGCTTTCCTTTTTTCTTTCTTTTCTTTGATGTTCCTTTCATAGATAATATTTATAGCTCAAGAAGCTCAAGTATACATCAAAAAATATCATAGCGGGAAGTTTTAGAGATGGCCTACAGGCAGGATCAAATGTTTTCAGATTTTTACGTTACATCGTCTTTGAAAGTTTTGGACAAATTAAATTTTAACTAAAAATACGTAAAATATATCCATTAGCAAGTTTGTATTTCATTCACATAAGAGCTACGGACCTCAACTTCTGCTCACAGTTAATTGTACGATTAACCGTAATTTAGACATAAATAAAAGCAAGCAAAAAGCTGCTTTTATCTGTTGGTTTTCCATGCGAGAATACTTAATCAATCAATTTTAAATTGTGCACACAAAATGATTACACTTCGTATTGATTCATTAAATTGAATGAGTGCGCGATTTTTTTATTGATGTGACAAGTACTAGATCACTTGGATCAAATTTTCCACACATAGTAGTTGCTCATGCGGCGAAGTCCCAGACTTTATTCAAAATATACCATTCAAAGGTCTGTTTAAGTGTTGTCGTGGAGTCGTACTGTAATCAAATTGGCTGCATGGCGAAAATGGGCTGACTAGACTTATTTAAAAATCACACTCTTACAAAATACAAACATGAAATAACAACTTTCGCAGTGAAATTTCGCCCAGTGAATAAGAGTTCCAGTGGCCCACTCTCCCCGTTCCATCAACCCACTCATCCCTCCATCGTTCCACTCCTCTCTCTGCATGAACCGTATTTTCTATTCTTATTGATAGTCCACAACCAAGCTTGCCCCCAAAACGATCTCAACTTCAAATTTTCGAAGAAAAAAGAACATCTCTATACCTTTTTCAAAGAAGCAATTCATTATAAAGGTTAAGTGCACCCATAGTTCTTTTAGACTTTGAAGCATTGCGGTATCCACATTTCTTTAACATGCATAATTCATAGTTAGCAGCATCTAAGGTATAGCCAGTCCATCAGCCAAGACAGAGACCTCCATGTTCAAAGACATCCCCACAGGGACGGTACGCACAACAATTAAATTATCATAGGGAAGTGCGCGCCGCTGAGTTATGGACGGTACACCCGCGCTGGGTGGCTCAAATCCATCACTGTAGGCACTACGATTCCACGATTTAGTGAGACAGTCCGGAAGTCTAGGAATTCGTACAAAAACTGGATTTCGATATAACGATACACTATTTTTCACTGACGTCGATCGATCGTTTCATGCAAGCTCATCGATTTCGGGTGCTTAAAATTTGGCCTTCTTTAATATGCCACCAATTTAATAAGATTTTTTAAAACGTACCTTGCCGTACATCCTACCATACACGTTCGTTCTATAGATTTATTTAATACTTTTATTCATCCCGTCCAGTTTGTCAAACCACCGCAATATACCTTTTTCCTTACTCATTATTACATTTTTCAAACTACACCGTTCTCTGACATCGCTATTCTTATATCTATGCTTCAAACAAGCTCCACATATAGTACAAAATGATAGCATCTCCACTGCATCGGTCGTAGTATTGAGAATGGTACAAAAGTTGCGGTCCCTAGTCGCGGCGAAACTGATTGTCCGCGCACCGAGACCCGCCGGCCCCGAGGCATGTACGAATCCGACGTGCCCGCCGGATGTAGATCACGAGATTGCTCTCGGCTCAGGTCTCGCTCCCTGCCGGCGCTGTATTAACAATATTTCTGTTTATATTTTCAAACATAAAGAGGAATATTGTTCGAATTGATTGCATACAATACGAGAAGTCGTATATGTCGCCTTGTTACGACACTTGTACAAAATCTATTCATTCGAAATACTATTTACCCCGCAGGGTTGGGAGGCTTATATAGTGCATAGGTATCTGATTATGGAAAAAGTTATGTGTGAAATATAGAATGATATAAATATTCGTAATAATATATGAATTTGTGAACTTTTTCATTAATTCATCAATCCTCATATTGAATGGATATGAGCACTACCGAAGTTAAATGTAAACTGAGAGAAGCCCATTTTGGTCTGAACGGGATGCGAATCTTTTTTAATATGAACAAAGACCTACACTAGTTCGAATTTTATTGGAGTGAAACCAAAATATGCTTGAAACGTAACGAATGGTGATATAGACCATAGACATACATATTCCGAAGTATATGATAATGATAGATAACAAACGTCAAATGTGTGTATGCTTTACAAAACGGTATCTTGCAGCAAAACCAAATGCTACTAAACCTAGGCTGATTCTATTGCTACTCGTGGATAAAATTACTAACTACTCAAAAAGAGGTAAAACTCTGCTTCCGGCATATATAAAAAGATTTTTTTCTATGTCCAAGCACAATAGCAGAATTGGCGAGAGACTGACGTACTATTATACTTCAGAATCTCATATCTTTCGGTTTTTTGCCAAAACTGCCCAAGGTAATTTTTGTCAACTACGGTTTTCACCCTTGCACAGAGATGATGGATAACTGGCCCACACTACTAAACAAAATGCCGATCTTTTAGGCACTCTTTCTGGATCAAATTCTACTTTGAATAATGGTGATACAAAACTGCACCTTATTGTCCGATACAGGATATCTGTTTTACACAGTTATTTATACGTAGAACACTTTTCTCCCTCGGTATCCATAATCCGAGTGATCTTGATGCAATACCTCCCAATGCACTTATAATATGTGCTCCTAAGTTAGCACTAGTTTTTAAAGCGTACTCCTGGTCTCCAGTAAGAGCGCACTAGTGCACCCTATCCCTAAGAAAGACGCATGCTCTGGCCCGTCTAATTACAGACTTATCGCACTTATCTCCTTTTTCTTTAAAATAATAAAATCTAGTATCAATTGACAGCTTTTGCGGTACTTAGAGGAACAATAGTTGATTAATGACCGCAATACAGTTTTCATTATTGCCCCTCAGTTGGTAATCTTCTCATTTTATTGTCACAACGTTGGAAGGAGGCAGTTGAGAGTGAATAGAAGCTTAAGCTGTTAGTTTTGAAGGAAAGAAGGTCATTATCAGGATCTGCACAACGCGTTTCTCTTGAAATTCTTCTTAATAGGCTTCCCGAGATATTATGCCGGTGAATTGGTAATTGTCTCACAGGACGAAGCATTAAAATCGCCATTGTATGTTAGAGCTCAAGCCTATGAATTCCAGTGTCTCTCAGATCACTGTATTGTCGTATATTCTGTTCAATCTGTATATTCATAATTTACTCTAAATCATTAACATCCGTTGCTATGTACATGGCACCCGTGGGAACGCACGCTGGCCACCCTAATACGTCTCAAGACCGTGTTGATGAATATTGAAACAAAGTTGTAACTGACATTTTCGGGGTTAAATTTTATATAAAACTTTTTATGGAGCGAGGTACAACAATGAAATTTGGTGTATATATTGCTAATTATAAGTGGTGAGATGTGTTTCACACCTCTCCCCTCTCATCCTTATCTCATTAGATGAGGGGGAATGGGGTTGTACAATCTATAAAAAAGAAATTTGTATTTTTTTAGTTTTCTCACGTGTCTAAACTATTCATCCAAATACTATGAAACTGACAATAATTGCGTTGTATTTACGGATGGAATGATTTGTGACAAAGATAACCAGCATTTGTATTTGATGCTGTCAATGTATTTACACCATTGAAGATAATTACTAAACCCATTCTAAGTATTACTTTCATAATAAAAATCTTTCAGTAAAATACACTATTAACGTTTCGCGTTAGGTTCATGTGCATATTGTGCTATTATTATAAAAGAGAGCTCAAAATTGAGAACGGAATCAAGAACGAAATTGATTGTAGAACGAGAATTAAAATCAAGATTGATACTGGAATCAAAATAAGAAGCAGTCTTTGAGACGAGAATTGAGAACGACACCGAGATATAAAGTGGGATCAACATGGAATAAACTTAATTGGAGGCCAAAGCGGGACCACGAACGAATTAGAAAGTGAGACAAAGCGGCATCGCGAACAGGACCGGAATCGGATTCGACGATGTAATAGCGATCAGGGTCACGACTGAGATCGTAATCAGTCAATATATAAGATGCAGGAATTCATAATATGCCTATAGCTAGTAATATAATATATATTTTTCACAAAACTGCAAAAAGCTTTGTCATATGCATAATGATAACCATAGTTAGTAATTAACGATTTTTGTCTATTTTTACTTTCATGATTTTTCGAATCATTTCAGAGGTCGCGGTGGATGCCAACCCGCACAGCCCATCGAGAAGGGTATAACATCCCAGCCCTTCCAGGTTGTACTACTCGGTAGTGAGGGGTTTAAAAGGTAACACAACAACATGCCCATATTCAGAATTTCAATGCCCTAATAGGAATGTTTTTGGTCCTTGTATTCCTATTGACAAACAATTCCCAGCGTAACACAAAACGCCCGCTGCGCGGCTTATCTATGCCACTTATTTGTTTTATGAACACGCAATAGACACTCAGTCGGCTTTGAAATCATAGAGAGATAAGTCTATATTACTTACGTACATGGATTTGTTTGCTGCAATGCAAGATGGTACATTAAAACCGAACAATGCATGCAAAGTAATAACGTATATTTATACCAAAGATCAATTATTATACTAGACATAGACTTGTGACGTTTTCGCTTATAACTCAGGTTATCTAGTACCATTTTTTAAGGCTTGAATTGGAGAGTGAAACAAGAGAAAAAGAAAGAAAATGAAAAGAGTAATAAATTCTCCAACGCGTTGTTTAACGGATCGTATCCGATCTTGTTCGAGTAGTAGATTGTGTTCAGGTTGTATTTTATTGAAAAGCTACGAAACATTTTTCATCTAGACTTTTGATTTCTCTCTCCATGCCTCTATTTACAGTACTATACGAATTGATATCCGACAAAAAAACCAGCGAAATTTCAGTTTTGTATGTAGTTAAAGAAACAACGTTAAACGTCATGGTGAAAGATGACGTGACAAAAGGGGACACGCTGTAGAAAAAAGTGCTAGATCCAACCTAACAATTATGCTAACCCTGCGGTATTTAGTGCTTTTTAAAATCGTATACAAGTTAAAATACCTATTATCACTTGACTAAAAAATGAATACTAATGAAACGCGCGAATTGGTGCAAGTCAACCGTTACACAAAATTCATTTTGTAGACTTATTGAGTATACTTATTGAGTGTACCTTATTAGGCAATAAGTCAAATAAAAGTTGATATACATGTTTTTCTGTTGACAGTTACTTTGATTGTTATTTTCTTTTTAATATCTCTAAATCAACTCTGTACTAAAATTAGCTCTATGGCAATACTTATGTTTTTTGAAGTGAAAAACTTCTTTAGTACAGTTGTAGTTTGAAAGTCGATGAAACGATAAAGCGACACTAAAAATGACAAATAAATAGTACATCTAAAGGGTTAAGCTTGCGATAGAATAGGATGAAATGTAAAATGAGATAGAATGCGAAAAAAAGAGATATGTGCCCTTGCGTGCACCTAAGTATTGTCATTTGTTAAAATTAAATATAAGAAGACTGAATAACAAAATATAAAATAACTTTTCCGCTCAGTACCAATATCTTAATAAATAAACCTTATTATTAGTCCACTTCCGATAATGAATTCGTCTCATCCTCCCGCAGTTTAGTTTTTTGAACTTTTTACATCCATCGTATGTGAACTACACACATGTTTTATTTATATTTTTGAGATAATTTTCATCACCTTATTACATGGGCATGCCCTCTATCGCAAAACTTCTCATTTGATATTGCGGGTTGCTGAAAACCGTTGTCGGCCACGCGGCAACAACGCCCTTGATTGGATAGCTCAACATGTTCTTTATGGGGCAGTGTAAGTGGCTTAATTTGTCTTGAATTATAAACCCATTCGTAAATTAAGCTTTGGTCATGGTTTGAATTCTTCTGATTTCAAGGAAAAAAGCTGACTACTGCACCAACACTACTCACCGATTATTCACTACATACATTTTGATACAATTATATTAAATTTACCTATTTATACACAGATATGACAGAATTATAACCTGCTTAACATTGAACCTAAACCGCCCGGAGAAGTCGACGCAATAAGGGGTATTCAATTTAAATGTCTGCTAAAAATTTATAGACCAATTATTTAAACGTTTATACCGTCTTTTGAAAAATGAAAGTCCACAAAAAATTATTTAATTAACAATTGTATAAGTTTTAGAAAAATCAACAAAAAAGTATTCAACTGGATTTTATTCTTTGAAGTGTTCTGATGACACCATAATTTTTTAAATAATAATATTTGTATTTAATCCTATAAAAAAAGTTATTTTATGTGATAGACTCTTTTGAGCGGTAGCGCGGCAGTGGTGTGTCGGTCGCGCGGCGCCTTATTTTCAGCATTAAATTAAAATTATGAATAATAGAGGTAGACTTCCGAGAATATCAAGACTTTTATTAGGAAATTTTCTCCTCTTTATGAATCTCTATTTTAAATTTCTGAAATATTAATAGTTTTTGAGTAATTGCCAAAAAACTAAATACTTTTTTTTCATCTTAATTTGTTAATAACTTTTGAAATTTTTATCGTGCAGTAAAATCCTTCGAATACATTTTTCTAGACGTCATTCCGAATCCAATGAGCTATCGCACATATTTTTAGGACCTTTGTCAAGAATTAACACGATTTCGAACTTGTCGACTAGACTACAAATGTAGGAACAAGCACCCTGTCATCTACAATTAAATGTGCAGGCTGTGAGACGTTTATTCTAGTCATAAACATGCGTAATGTTTATGTTCCCTGTAATGTTTCTCTCGTGCTTACTGTCGTTTATACGCAAATAATCCAGATGCGGATACGCTTTCAGATTACACTTTCTATCTGGTAAATCTTTCTTTTCGTTCATAAACGAAATATCGTTCTCGCTACCGATCCCATTCCAGTGCAAGAGTTGGTATATATTTCTGAATGTATTTACCATTTATTTTCTATGTCGCTGAAAATAGTACGAAATCTCTCTTTTTTACCTACGATGATATGATATGCATTTACTTTAACATAATGATATATGATAAATTTTGTTAAAATATATCAGTTATGAAAATTAAATAAATTAGGTTAGTTTATTTTATATTTATACTCATTGCTCGCCCAAGTAGTGAATCATACTTTTCTATCGATATAAAAATTAGGTTCAATGTTGTTCATAAACTGAAAGTTATTACCACGAAAGTCTCATGAATATGTTCATATTGCTTTTTGTTTCAATTTGAACAAAAAATAACGTAGATATGAATACAACCATAGACAACCATTATTCTAATAAAAAATGATTGTTACGCAATCCGATTGCAAGCATCTCTCACGTTGTTTAATTTTAAAAACTGCATATTTAATACGGAAATGTATTCTAGTCATTTGTTTCATTTGGTTGAATAACTTACATCGATTAATGCCATTCTTGGAGTCGTACAACATCAATCAGATTAAAATACAACCGAACAAAAGTCAACTTGATACCGGAACATTGCGGAATCGCCGGCAATTATGTTAAAGCGAGCGCAACAATTTAGTACCCTCGCGCCAGATAAGGGCGGCCGCACACCATCGCTCGATCGAGGCTTCGATGTGGCGAACAGAGAATTATGCAATAACATATCTAAACAACAGCGCTCACGCGATAGGTCTTGTACTAATGTTACCAATATGATATTTCTATACCTAAAGCAAGGACAAGACGTGACCACGTATGACAAAATAATAATTGTCAGTTCCGAGCTAGCTACTTAATATCTATGGTATAAAAGAGTGATTAAACATGTTCTTATCTGTGCCCCTTAAAAGTTATACTTTTTACGTACTTAGTCTTTTTTTTTCAGTCATGAAAATACTTTATCGAAACAATCATATTTGTACATTCATATACATTTATTCGCATATATTTTTTATACGTATTTTACACACGTTAACAAACACGTTACGGAAGGTGTATGCGGGTTCGCTCAAATCACATAGTAAGTTAATACGTAATAAAATATTTTAGGAGGAAAAACAAGGATTACAACCCACAGACGTCGTAGACGTCTCGCGAGAGCGAGACCGACTCTACCTACTCTCCATCGCTATTGCTCAGGAGTCTATCGCATACGACTGAAGATCACCTAAATATTCACTTATATATAATATTCACTCATGTGATAAATATTTCTCTCTAAATATAATTCTTTCACTCTATTCAACGACCGATTTCATGATATGAAAATCATTGCTTAATGTGCTCGCGCAGTTTGTGGCATTATAAAATCTCACTCTATCATTTTTTGGCTTCCGTACGCAAACGGAATACTATTACTATACGGACGCTGTTTGTCTGTCCGTATCTCCTACCTGTTTCTTTTATACGACAACACGCAACCGGTCGCAATTTTGACATAGTGCGTATTATTATGAAAGAAATTGTAAAAATGAACAAAAGAAAACGATGTGATACAGAATATAAGAAACTGTTATTGATAACTTTTTTTTTATTTTTGCTTTATCGTAAAAACACAATCGTCGGACTTGAGGTTGATACAGTGCAAAATCTAATGCCAAATATGAAGTATTCAGAACCGCTCAAGTGACATTTTAAACACATAAAACATATTATGTAAATATATTATGCCTGGCTGCGCCAGTTCCACTCGCACTTGGCCAGTTTTTCTCTAACACATCAAAAAAAGTGTAACTTCAATAAATTACCATCTTTCACCATTTTGAGTCGTGAACTTATTCACTTTAAGAAAATACATATACTTTTGAACATTCCGCTATGAAAATTCAAAAATTTTCATAAAACTGTACTCTTTTCCCCCCGATTTTCGAGAATCGAGTTTTTACAGACCTTGACGTTTTAAAGTCCTAAGAATTTATTTCGAACACTTTCCAAAATATATCTGTATGTATGTGTGTGTGTGTGTGGGTATGAGCGTATGTATGTTGGTTGTGTATGTGAGTACGTGTGTGCGTGCGCACGCGCGCGTGCTTGTGTCTGTATGTTTATGTCCGAATGTATATATGTACCTTTAATTGCCGATTTTTTTATTATACGTTTTTATATATGAAAAAGTTCAAAATATATTTAAGTTGGCACCAGTTTTAACACTCCCGTTTCAATTCTCTTTCGGTATTCGGTATTCTTGGAAGACCGCTTTAATGTGCCCTATCCCTGAGAAAGACGAGCGCTCAGGTCCGTCCAAATCATCATAATCACTTCCTTGCTCTCTGGAAAAATGAAACCGATTGTAAATCGCCACCTTTTGGACTACTTAGAAGAACATCGACTGATTACTGACCGCGAATACAATTTTCAAAGTGGCCACTCAGCCGGAGATCTTTTCACTTTATTAACTCATCGTTGGGCGGAGACAATTAAGGGCAATGGAGAGGTTTTGACTGTTAGTTTAGATATGACGACGGCTTCTGATAGGGTCTGGCCCAAAGCGCTTCCCTTGAAGCTTCCTGGGCTTCCTGAGAAATTGTATAAGTGAATAAGTAACTTTTTCAAGAGACGTAGCATAAAGGTCACAATCGACAGTATTCAGATTTAAAAACCGTGAATGCCGGTGTCCTTAAAAGCTGTGTATTGTTTGCTACTCTATTCACTTTGCATATCAATGATTTTACTGAAAATTTATATTTTTTGTTAGTATGCAAACGACAATAATCTGGACACTATATTTTTTTGGGACTGTATACATGATTGTCGAAACCAATTTGTGTTTGAAATCGAGACAGCTTTACAGCAGGTCCTGGAATGAGGCAAATTTAACTTTGTTAAACTCAACTTTCGATGGACACAATTTTGCGCATTAACGCTAAAAACCCCGTCTTTGTCCCTTCTCCTCTTTTTGGAACCACTTCCCTTTGTGCCATACAGAATATCAGGATCCTCGGTGTCGATATTTCGAGCGTTTCCATTTCGCGACCATCTAGAGAGCAAAATCAAACTGGTTTCTCAAAGCTTGGAGTGCATGAGCACCCCGAGCTTAAGGTATTGTCACGTTCTATTGATAGATCGCGACAATACTTTAAGTCGGATCATCTTCTGTTACTTTATAAGGCACAGATCCGACCTCATGTAGAGTGGTGCTGACACCTCTGGACTGGGGCACTCCAACATTAACTTTGGATCTAGACCGCATTTAACGTACAGCATCTCAAATAGTCGTTGACTCTACAGCATCCCACCAACTCGACCTGTTGGCCTTGCGAAGAAACATAGCATCATTACACATGGTTATAGAGCATGTATAATGATGCTATATTTCTTCGAAGTATACGGGGAGTACTCTGAAGAGCTATTCAACTTCATTCTCTCCTCTGTTTCTCGTCATCGTTCTACCCACCGGAAATGCCATCGGCACCATCTTGATGGGCGGCATTCCACTTCCGTATGCTTTATGTGAAATGTTCTCCCAAATAGGGTGGAGCTTTTGAATGACTTGCCATCAGCGATATGTTCAGTGGACTACGACAAACAGATAGTCTAAAATAGAGCGTACTCCTCTATTAAAGACTGACAATGCTCTAGTGACTTGAAATAATTATAAAGCTTTAGGAATTTTCAAAAATCAATTCGTTTTACGCAGCTGATTTCACGACTATTTAACTGTTGAACATCCAAATATTAAAATTTACAAGGCAATGAATAAAACAAAAAACTTATGGAATTGATATAATTCTATAAAAATTCACAGAAATTGTATGCATTTTCAGGATAGAATTATCGTGATTAATGATTCTACAATTAATTATTTTTATATGAATACCAGCGCACACGTCTGACGCCTGTCTGACCGTTGGCTTGCCTGCTGTTAGCGAGTTCAACAAACGTTTTCTTTTTTTAACTACGTACATTTGATATTAAATTTGAGATTTCAATTTTTTCGTTTCGTCACTGTGTAATTTGCGGTTACCTAAGTAAAATTAAAAAATACATATCTGTCGATGCACAGTAAAGGAAAATTGAAATGTCCAAACAACGCCAAGCCGCGATGCAAGTGGCTTACGCGTGTATTGATGCGTACGTTAATTACCACAGAATTCAACATCAGCGCTCCCTATGGTACACAAACATAGCTATGAATTATTCTCGGAAGGCTAATTAATAAATAAATTCATGAACTTCTCAGGAGATTTAAAAAATTATTGGGGTGTGGTGCGTTTTAAAATTATGAGGTGGCACTTTCGGATATACGTAAATAATTTCGTCAAAAAAATTAAAAAATCCTAGAACCTGATCGCTGCGACACCTACCGGTTTCAATTGTATATTTGAACAATCCAGGTACCTATTCAAACGTACAAAATAAATTCATCGTAATCGGTTTAGACGCTTAGGAGGAGTACAGTGACGTGCAGAAGAATTATATACGTGTATTTACGTATGTTAAAAATTAAATTGTTTTTGATACGCTTTTTTCAAATACGTCAAATTATTGTTCCACGTCAACAACATATTTAAAAAGATTTGAAAGTGTGTGTAAGTAAAATATAATTAAAATAATAATATTTTTTCTTTATACACAAAAAACTCTTTTTATAAAAACGTTTTGTCTTATACATTTTGACATTATTATGTTATAAATAATGTAAAAAAATCCGTTAGCTTAAGAGTCCACGAGATGAGCTGGAATTTAAAATTCCACGCTACTGTTGTCACAAATTTGTAGGCAATTATTATCGCAATTACAAACGGAATATGGTAAGGAATATCCATCAGAATCCCAAAATATTCTGGCGCTATCACAAAGACAAACGTAACGGACTCTCCCAACTGCCGGCCCTCATGAATGTGAAAGGTACAACCGCTTCAATGGGCCCTGATGTTGCAAACCTATTTGCTAATCATTTTTCTATGTCTACGCTATCAACTTCTTAAACCTACGGCTCTAACAATTAATCCCAACACTGACGATCCTTCGACCCAAATTAAATTTGAAGGAAAAGGACGCATTAATAAAATTGAGATATTTTAATAAATACCGTATACCCATTTTTTCCTAATTGTTTTAAATATGTAATTGCACAGCCATTAACTTTAATTTTCAATGACTCCCTCAACACTGAAATTATCCCACCCGAATGGAAAAAAGCTAGAATCATCGCAATTCATAAAAAAAAATGATCCATACGATGTTTCCAATTACCGCCCTATCCGAATACTATCATGTTTCTCAAAAGTATTTGAATCTCATCTTTAGCCTATGGTCTTCAATTTCATAGATTCCAAACTGTCTGACTTTCAACTTGGTTTTAGAAATAGGCGATCAAGGGAAACCATTCTAGTATCGTTCGTTTAAACTCGACAAAGACTCCCAGTTAGATACAATTTACACAAATTTTCAGATTTCAGCACTGACTTTGACAAGATGAACCATCTCTTGTCAGTATCGAAGCTTAAATCAAATGGCGTCGGTGGCGCATTGTTACTTGTTTTATATATCTTGATAAGAAGCCGCAATCTAAAGTTATCAACTGATTCCAATTCGAAATACACTATACCACGTTGAGAGTACCTCAAGGATCAAATCTCGGGCCCTTACTATTTTTGGCGTTCATTAACGATATCACAGCTCAAATAAAATATAGCCGAGTTTCTCTAGTTTCTGATGACTTAATACTCTACAAAACTATGAACAATCCAGCAGATGCAAAACAACTATAAGCAGACCTTGCCAACATAAAATTACTAAGGACAATTACATGACGCTTAACACATCCAAATACTTTTTATCCGCTTCATAAGGAAAAAAATCCTGCAATGTATGTTTATATTTACTGAACAACATGGAACTCGTGCAGGTAAATGACCTCCGAGATTCTAGGTGTTACCCTCGACTCGAGGTTAAAATTTACCACCCGAATCGATAAATCTGTCAAAAAAAAAACCGCTCAATTGCTAGGATTTATAAAACGCAACTTGGAGTTGCGTTTTACACCAACCCAAATTGAAAATGAATTTTGATAATAGTTTTGTTCAAAACACTTAAAATTTTTTCAGCACGCTCCGGGATTCGGTGTACAGTGTACCATCTCAACGTATTGGAACTATTCAGCGAGCTTTATGAAGCATCTCGCATATGTCTCCCGTAACATATCCCGCAGACTTGCCTACGAGCAGAGATTAAAAGTCTTTCAGATGTATGCACTTCGAACGATCGCCGTAAAATGACAGACCTTTGCTTTCTACAGAAACTCGTAAATGACCATGTGATATGTTCATATCTGGTCGAAAACACAAGTGTCCCCCATAATTATCGTCGTCGCCTTATAAAAAAAATCTTATCTATCTTCTAAAACTGACGTAGGCCTTCACTATCCCCTCTCCAGAATTTGTACAGAGTATAATGTTATAAATCATAAAACAGTGAGAGTTACAAACACATATATAATGATACTTATAAGACTTTTAAAAGTAAACTACTTAAAAACTGACCCCACAAACCACATTAACTAGAAAATACTAAAGAATGTAGATTATACCATATACAAGACAATGTAAATCTTATATTCAATATTAATATTATTTAGTCTTAGTTAAATAATCTTAGTTAATGTCAGTTTCTTTTATTTTTAGTAGGAATGCACCCTGTGACAGATAATAGGTCACTTCTTCAGGTATTCCAAATAGTTTTTTTTTCGCATTAAGTTCGGTTCATATCTTAATGTTCCATTATTTTAGAAAATTCAGTTAAAAGTCTAAAATATTTAGTCCTCCACGTCCAATGAATGCTGGAACGCGATTCCGCTCTGTTCTGGTAAGGCCGGCGGCATGAGATGCGACGCTCGATTGCAGCGCCCTCTACCGGGCCTACTAATACAGATAGCTTTGCTGCAATAAATATCCGAGCCTTTTATTGAGTACAACTAAGCTGTTTATCTTTTACCTTATACTTGAAGTCCGATTCGCGATCGTTTTTGTTATTTTAAAAAAACAAATATTTATAACTATGGTAAAAATAATGTTTCACGCTACACGTTCAATGCGTTCCGTAAGAAAATAAAAAAAAATACATAAAATGAAATTAGGCTTTAATTCTCGTTACTCAATCGTTTGTATTTAATGTCACGTATTACATACTCTTATTAAAAATTGAAATCATCGATATTTTAAACATACTTGCTGTCGTTGATGGTAATGTAAATTATGTCCAAAATAAGTAACTCGTGAGTTTACTATTTTTTATTTACTATGATTTTGTGGGACAATTTTGTAATTTGTTCGCGTTAATACAAAATAGCCTCTAAGTTATAATAGAGATATTTGTAGTTAGAAAACATGCTACGTTAAATGCTAATTAATTCTACATTGATTTAGAAATATTTCCTACAATTTTAATGTATCACCGCTTTGATTTGTAAGTTTAAATTCAATATCGTAATCTATTCCAGCCATCTGTATAACGCCTCACCAATTGTCACTACTTCGTGAATTTTGTAATACGTTTTGAACGAAACTTATGATAAATCATACTGCTCATTAAGTAAATTCATACGTTGCGTCAGATTTTCATATAGAAATCTGACACAAGGCATTTTTTACTACTCCACTTCTAAAGCTATTTTCTCCCACAATCTCTTTACTTCGAATGGAAGAGCTCATATATATTAAACGCTCCGCGCAGGCTCAACGCGAGATGTGGACCGCTGATGCCCGTTGTCACCAGTGCGTTGACAACGTCCAGGATGGTTTTTCGTGTTCTACGAGACACGAAACCGATGATCAGATTTGACTCAAATCAAAAACCCATGAATCGTTTCACTCTCCGTGGTCAGAATTCAAACCCGGTACTTTGGTATCGAAGTCGACGCACTTCGACCACTCAATCACCTCTTTATGTAATGTTTTGTATATAAAAGATATATTATACAGAAGATATATTATATGCCAAAGCGGTAAACCTGAGACGGACAAAAGGTCGAGTGCGTTGCCTTCGAACCGTAAAGTATCCGTTAAATATGCGCACGGGCAATTCTAAAGCGGTCGACGTCAAGCGAACTAAGCGATAATCATTATCTTATAACAGATAGTACAAAAAAATTAACTACACGTATTGAAACTACATAACTGATCGCTTTAATACATAGCCGCGGGCCACGCCGCACTGGTAGCCACTTAATAAGATGAACACCCTAATGAGAGGCTGGCCGGCGGACACGAGTAACTATACGCTGTCGATGATGTTTAACCACGGTACGAGCCCGAAACAATTTGGAGTTCGGATGTTGATAGAGAATTTAAAACTGAACCGGCAATAATATTATCGCTATGCCTTAATCTTGAAATTAATTATCTCAACTACTTATTCATATTCAATACATAGTTATAGAAGGATGATTGAATAAAAAAATTGAAAGAAATATTTTTTGTATAATGTCTGGTCTGAAGAAGAGAAGTACTAGTTTATATAACGTTCATACATACACATATATGAATATAAATAAATATACATATATTTGTTTATACTATTGTCTTTAAATACTAGTTATTATATGTCGAACTATTTTGTTTATTTATAGAATCAAGAGGATCTGTCCAACCAAAGACATAAAATAATTGTTATTTTTTTGGGATATTTAGTGGAAGGAATCACACGTCGGACAGACGTAATTATACTACGTCCTTGTGTCACCTTTTTCAACCCGTTTGTAATTTCAACAATGGATGCTGTGGCAATATATAATTATTTGTCATCACTGTAAATAATTCTCGGGAAGAATGGCCGCGGGCAACAGCAACGCCACGGCTAGGAATGCGAATCAATACGTAAAGTGGTTAAGGGAAGTAACGATTTGATGTTTATATAAAAACATATAAGTTATCGTTATCGTTGAACATATCATATCGTATTTTTAATAAAAATGCAGTTTTGTATAGCGCTAAATCTGCAATGAACAGAAGCATTAAAAAATCTGTGATTAAATACACGTAAATTGATATTGATATTAAAATAAATCTCATTTTTGCGACCGTTTAGAATTGAAGCTTATGATACGGACTTTCCTGTGATGTACATGCGGTTTGTACCTGATGTGCCGGCCGGAATGACGCGTTTTTTGCATACGAGTTGCCTATATTGTCTAAAAATTCTAATTAAAAATAAAGTCGTTTAGGATACTTATGTACATTCTAATATTCTACGCAAACAACTCATATGATGTCTCACTGCAGATAACGGGTCTCGTGTACCTCTCCGAGAATTTTCATCTTGCAGAAGAATTTGGTACCCAAAGTATTTAACTTGTATAGTCAGTCAAAAGGAAAAGGGCTTTGAAGCCTGTCTAGTGACGTTTTACTCTAGCAGATGGGTGCCTTACCCATTGCGTTTTTGAGCTAAGAAGACGTCAAGGAAAAAACAAAGAACGATAGATAAACTATAAAGGAATGCTGTGGTTTTAGCTCGCGACGCTGTGCAACATGTCGTTATTAACAGCATATGAGTGCCATGACAACGGGAAACCGTTGTCATTATACGGTCGATGTGTCTAAGCGTTGCTCCACCTGGCAAAAGTAAGCCTGAGACGACGAACTTGAGGAGTTTGTCCTCCCTTCACATGCCTCTTCCACGTTAAGTTCCTATGGTAGCTGCTCGTGTTCCTGCGGGCTGCTACTAAAGACTTCAAAACGATCCCTCATCGTCAGGAGAAGTCTTTTGAATCAATCGTCTGCGTTGGAGCACTAGAAAAATGCGAAAGAGTACCCATGGCACCGACATATAGGCAACATGAAATGATACTTTTAAACGAAATAAATCCTACATGACACGGTCAGCCTTCACCAGATGCCGGGTATCCAAAAAATTACAATCAAATGTAAAAGAGGAATCTTTTTAGAAAAGAATTTCAGGCGTTTATCTGATGATTTTAGTGATTTTTTTGACGTACACGTTGCATTCGTCGAGACACATATCATAGACAGTTCCTGATCATAGATGGAGTATCCCAAACGTTTCAGGTGGTCACACCATGCCCGATTGGTACAACTGACGCTAGTGAGGGGCTACGCTTTGCACTGATCAGTTGTATACGTTTGTGTTATGACACATTTGGAAATTGCAGGAATTAAAGGAATAAGGACCACAACATCAATAGAATTATTATTGATAATTAAAACTATCTATTGGATTTAAATACTTATCGTGTTATTTTTCGCAGTGGAAAACAATTTAACCATTAACCATTTAAAACCATTTAAAAGAATTATAAAACATTATTCAAAAAATATGTAACTAATACCACAAGTCATAAATTTTCAATGCAAAACAATTTAATGCATATTTCACAGATGGCGTTGGAAGATGGGCCAAATTAAAAAAATTATTGCGATAATAATTGAAAGTTACACAAACAACTAAAAAATTTGTTATTCATAACAATGGATCACAGAGACATCCCATAGTATAATGTTGCCCCGTTTTCGTCCGCGTTTAATATGTAATCAAAATACCTCAATTTGTGTATCGGCCCTGAGCAATAATACAATCGATGGTCACTCTGTAATTTGTAATACTGCACTTAACACGGAGGCATCTCATAAAAAATCTATTATCTCACGATAGTAATCTCTATCCACTCCAAACTAGAAAGCAACTGCTTACTCGACTAAATAAAGAAAGAATTATCACCTTTTCTATGTAAATTAGATGAGCTGCGGGCTCATGATTCTATTCAATACATTGAATCTGGACATCAAAGTCTTCTCCCTGTTTGGTTGTTATCATAAAACCCACAAATTAATAGACAATATGTCGTATATTTCTCATCGCTACCGTCATACAGTATATTACTTCGATTTATTATTGTTGTTGCCCCCTTTTAAATTACAACTTGAACATTCGTTAGCATTTAACAAATAGACAGCCAGTTTCGTCATTACGAAATAAAATTGCCTTTTCTATTTATTTATTAATGAAAGTCTGTCTTAGTTCGTAAGCTATCACGACCAATAAAAACATTTTGTTCCCATAAATTTTCTTACGACTTATAATTTGCAAACGGGTACCGCCTGCTATCAAAAGTAATGTAAATTATTCAACTTAAGCTTTCAGCCCATAACGTAGTCCGTTACACCAAAGTAGAATTTATTAGATTTTAGTAGTTTATTTTCTCAATCTTATTTCGGTCTTTTTAGTGCGTTGCTTATCTGTTAAATTTTTGTAGTCGGTTTTTTTTTATTTTTTTTTATTTATTTTTTTTACTTTTAAGTATTTCATTTAGCTCATTCCTATGAACGAAAGCGTGTACTTTTATGACTTTTGTAAATCGGGCAAAATGTAGAGATGATTAATAAGTAGTATTGATGGTGTTTCAAATAAAACACAAATGAAAATTATAATTGACGTAAGCGGTTCAATTGACTATACCGAGTAAAAAATGCTTAGTACGATATTCAACACAAACTTGGCCGATTTAAAGCCAAAATATGGCCATTTGAATGCATTAATTACAAATTTATTCGAATGATTGAATGAATTAAAATAGTTGTAATTATTCCTGATTAAATTTAAATACATGACATATGTATATTTGTAATCTCCTTTTAATTCCCTTTATTTTGATACCCTACTCGATAGGTTTGGTTAAAAAGAAATTATAACCTACTTACAATTTGACACCAAAAATCCGCCATTTTTTTTTTTCTTAAGATCTATCTAAGGACAATTGGGTTATTAAGACGAATCTAAAGATACCTTTGTCATTTAAATCCATGCAGCCGTTTGGAAGATACGTGGCAATAAAGAAATTTACAAACAAACATACAAGATACGCGCGAAAAGTAAACAGTTTACTTCTTGAAGTTCGGTAGTAAGCTCATAGTTGGTAAAACCGGTCTAACGGATTCAAATTGACACGGTTGCTTAAAATTAATATTAACTTTAACACGGGAAATATCTGTATGAAACTGGTTGTTCTCTTCTAACACTATCTAAATTTATTTTACCATAGAAATAAGAAGCGACTTATAATATTTTGACACGTTAACTTTTTAGGATCAATTAGGTAAAAACAAATATGCCTATAGGTATACATCCCGTAAAATTTATTTACTGAGAATGACTCAAACTTAAAATCTTTATGTTATTGAAAACACAAATACAGTTAATACAAATTTACAGTTGAAATAAAAGTATTTAGTTTTTCGTATATTAAAACACAGAAGTCTATTATTTTGATAATATTAGCTAAACTGTATACGTCCAACGAGCTTAATATCTTCAAAGATACTCCATAGTAATTGAAATGTGTTTCTACATTCAATAAATCAGAACGTACGATTGAACGGATCGGTGTCTCCGTGGCTTTACATAAATTAGGCCGGTTTGTGTGGCTGCCGGCCCCATTAGATGTATGGCGTGATGATATCGAATTAAGCTTATCTAGTTCTAATGGGGCTCGTTATTTATAGGCGAGTGCTCGAGATACGTTTAAAGTTATGTAAGCGCGAGTCTTCCATCGCTTCCTATGGTTACTGTTCTGCAGCTCCTTACGGAAAACCTACCGTTCAACTCACACGGTACAAAAGACAACGTTAATCTATAAAAACTTTATCGATATAAACTCTATGGAATTGGGTTGTATATCACCCCTTCAGCTAATATACAATTAAAATTGAAAGTTTATTTTAAATTATTTGACTGAAAAACTGCACAAAGTTATAATGTTACGGCACTTACTCCCCTATGAGAGTGTATTTATAGAACACGCAATCCAAAATGCTCAATATGTTTAACGTCCTATTTCGTATCGTTCTTTTCCGTATCGTTAATGTCGTTTGACAAAACCATCGACATCTTAACAGGTTAGTCATAAAAAGTGGGTCCTACGAGTAGAATTTGCAATGTCCGAGCATCCTAGAACTTCATTTTCGTTTCAAAACCTACCGATGTCGAATTCTGATCACGAGGGACGATCACCGATTAGCTTAAGACTCAAATTAAATCTCTCTACAGTCTGCACGTCTCCATGTCTCCACGGCACGCGTTAAGTGCCGCATTGGTGACGGCGTGGTAGTCCTACAAGGGCTGCTATTCATGTGCCCGGAATATCAAAAAGAAACAAACGTCTATCATTCAATATGACTTCATTGTTTTTCAAAATAATATATATATGATCGTTGCATTTTTGCATATGCTGAAACCAATTTTTGCAGCACTTTTTTCAGTCCGATTGAGGTTTCCCCAAAACGTGCATTTTGAAAGCATCAACGGTTTCTTCGCGGCTCGAAAAACGTTGATCACGTAGTTTATTTTTCACGTTTGGGAATAAATAGAAATGTTTAAGTACCAAATTGGGGCTGTACGGCAAATGAACCGTCAATTCGATCTTTTGATCTACCAAAATTATTTCAAATTGTTTCGGCCGACGTGTGACAGCTAGCATTGTCATGATGAAGAATAATTCTGCGTTGTCGATTATTCTTTTTTATTTCTTCAAAGACAACTGGCAAACAAATGGTCGTCTACCACTTCGTTTTAACCGATTTACAATTATCTAGTGGCACTGTAACCACATGTCCATTTATATCAAAAAAAAACAGGCAATCATTTGCTTCAAAGTGCTTTTGGCACGAATCTCTTTTGTTGGGTTCAGCTTTACTTGGAACAGACACACCGTTGACTGTTGTTCAGTTTCAGAGTCATACGCATAGATCCAAAATTCGCCACCTGTGTAGATAATATAAACAGGTTTTGACGCACCACGATTGTATTTTTTATCATCGATGGTGTTCATCCCCCAAAAGTCGAAGTGAGTTGATTGAGGCACTGTTTTTGAGTCAGCCCACGGAGAAAATCGTAATAAATAATTACATGAAAAATTTTATGAGTTAAATACATGGCGATAAAAATACGCAATTTTCAAAATGACGTCACAATAGTGAGACAGTTAACAGTTACATGAAACAAACTGTATTTTACAACCAAAGAGTTCAATTTTCAAACATTGTAATTGCTTTTTAAATATTGTTCTGTACGTGGCCAGTTTCAGATACATAAATAGCAGCCCTCGTAATATCCAAGTCCCGCCATCTCAAATACAAAGATTGTGGGAGCGTATGCCTAATTACTGGGGTGATTAGACCCGATATCGCAACAAAACCTTTAGAGAATACCCTCTGATCGCTGCGCTGGTTTGTTCTCAAATAGCTTAACCAGCATAGCATTTCTACGCGAAAGCAGATTTTACGCCTTCCATATAACAGTCGGTATTTATGCGTTTTGTTCCTCTAATGGATTTTTATTTATATGCGTAATCGATACCGAATCAATTATTTCTTTGCGCGATCGAGTAACGCAAGCATAATGACTAACGACGGGGGCATTAAGGCAGGTGCCGCCGCCCACGGCCTAATGAACTACGCCACCAGTAATAATATCTCATTAAATCATTATAATGAACCGGCCGTTGATGCGATATTTGTTTCTAAGAACGAAAAGGACATTTGTCGTATTCTTGCGCTTTTCTTTATTGTATATATTCCAAGCCTGCTCGGTTTGTAGTGCCCGTGATTAAAATACGTTTAACCATAGTTTCAAAACTTTGTGGTGTAAACATTGTAATTAAATCTAAATCACAGAATATATGATAAATAAAAAATGCCATCAAATCTTAAAAAAAAAACCGAGAAACCTTGTTTATATATGAAAAACTGATTGTTTTTTATATACAAACTCAAATGCCATTTGACCCACCGCAATCAAAGTTAACCCAACCAAATGTTTTTTTTCCAATGAAAAGGTTTACTTTAATGTTAACCCACCACTAGATGGCGCTGCTGCACGAGCGGTAGCTTATTAAATTTTAGGCCGTTCAAACGACTGCGATGAAAATTGATCTAATAAGTATTTAAACAATGAAAATATTTTCGCGTTATTATTTATCTCAATTCTAGATTCCATATTAATGACGGGCATCCGACCTCAATGTGAAAAATAAATAAACCCACTCTATTTCCATGCAAGCACAACAAAAGGCATAATACTTTATGAGCACGCCGCCTAACACAAAGAACGGAACAGCGACGGCTTAGCCGATCAGTACTTTATAAAAATGCATATTTGCTGCATGTAGTTAAAGCGAATAATCTTAGCATGTTTTTGCATTATAAAGATAATGATGAATCTGCAAAAATAGTGCAAGTGGAAAACTCTCCCAATACTTATATAGGTTTGTGAAGTTTCTAATTTGCAAAGTAACATTTTTACAATAGTGAACCGATGCTGGTAAAATGGCTTATCAGAATTTCAGTAGTAGCGTGGTTACAAATGGCGAAATATAATAAAAAGAAGTCTTATAGCGGTCTCTCGGGAAAACAATCAAATTTAAGGAAACATGTTATTCTCGTTGTTGTACGAAATCGCTATTACATGATATCAACGTAGTTGAAGGTGTGCTCGAAAATATATAAGTAATAACTATTAACCATTTGATTATAATATATAAACTCACGCCTGGTGCCCATGAGGGTAGACAGATACTATAAATTTCCACTGCTTTCCATCTCTTTCAATCTTTCCAAATTTCCATCTCTCTTGCTTCACTGACATTCATCAATCTTTTCGTGCATAAAGTTTTTTTTTCTTTAAGCTAAAAAACTAAAAAAATTTTCTTATACATCTGATTAGAGTACTACGAAACTAAATACAAAAAATTATTAATAAAAAACCTACTCGAATGTGCCCCTTCTATCCTTATAGAAAATTTCTTTGTAACTCATTATTGTTTAAAATTATATCTAGAAATTTGTTTCATCGTTATATTCGTTGTATTCCTTTTGATGGAAAATAGTTTAAAAACTTTAACAATATCTAGCAACAGTTCCTCGAGCTTCCCTTTGTATTTAAAGTGCATGTTTTACTTCTCTTAAAAATCTCTATTCTATCAGCAGATAAATACTTACCATAAAAAGAATAAAGGCCATAAAATAAATTAAATCAGGTACAATTTCGTACTTAATTTAATAGAAAGCTCTATTTCTATAGGGAGTAGAGATAGATACGTCTCAAGGGTATATGTGAAGGATTTATAGGAAAAAAAAATCCAAATTTATTAATTATGTTGTCTAATCTATTTCGAAATAGTTAAGACGTACCGTTGTCACTCTAAATTAACAGGTAAAACGTGTGCATACTAACAAACTAGCTCGTTACAATATAAACATTCACACATTTATGAATTTTTGCGAGGGAACTGCATATTTCCGGCCAAATTGTGCAATAACGCAATGCAATCAAATGCGATAGCATTTTTGTTATGCCTTATTGCGTTCTCATTTGAATCGGATGAACAATACCTGCGAGGTTTAGATCAATCTGATGAAAAAAAAGGAAAGTTACATACGAAAATACTAAGTGACCAGTACCAACAGATTTGATATTAATTTCCCGAACCACTTTCATCGCGGCCCGAAATAATACAAACACATTCATAGAGAAAATATTTCTAGAAGGATTAGCAAAGAGCATACTACGTACGATCTCTACATAAGTTCTTTGCCTCGCTGACATCACATACTCTTTTTCTGCAAGCTCAACTCTTTCCGATGTTTTGGTCCTTTTTTTTATAGTGCATATTCGAGGGACAAACCGGCAGGTGAGCGAATTAATCATTTTAATCGAACCTGCATGTTAGAACTGCTTACCCAAAAAGGAATCAACTGACAATGACGGTACTCTAGGGAGAGTAATAAATTTTTGGTTCTCTTTGGTAATAATGGAATTGTGATGTGTACATTGATAGGATATTAATACATAGGAGCACGGAAAAAAAAGAGTAGAAGAATACTATCATCCCCGAAGGAGTCGGACAGAAAACAACTCGAAGACTCGGAGTTCGCGTGCCAGAAGGTGTGCCTTATGCAATAACTGGAACACAAATGATAATAAAAAAATTTAATATTTTTGACAATGATTCAAATGCAGTCTATCAATGATAAAATATTATTATTGGATTCCATACATTTCCTCCACTCTTTTTTAGGGTTCCGTACCATAAAAAGGAAAATCGGATCACGTGCAATATCAATTTCGCGTTCATTCGTCTGCCTTTTCTTTCCTCCAATACCATGCAATTTAAGAATTTGACATTTTAATGTAATGTCAGATTTTCATGATCTTTAGATAAATCGCCAGTCAACTATGTGAAAAAAAACCTGTGCAACGGTTGAGCTTACGGGCCAGTCCCAAAACCTTACACGTGCACGAATATCCCTCTAAGACTGTTCAGACAAACTTAGAACCTTAAAACACGGATATGTGAGGAAATATAAATTTCCAAAATTTAAACCAATAACTTCTTTAAATTTACGACAATTATCTTCGCTGAAAGTGAATAATGTTTTAGTTTATAGTGGGGAATTATTTTTGTCCAAACCAAAATCTATATTTAATATATTATTATTAGAAGTATAATTGGATAGTGTTACTTCTTGTTGTCATTTGTATAAGTATTATTACAATATCGAAAAATCTATTTTGTACAGCATTTATATGAAGCAAACGGCATGCAAATTACAAGACAGCGTGATCACTGCCGCCCATAGACACTCGCAACCCCAAAGGAGTCACTGGTGCGTTTCCAGCCTTTTAGAAAGGAAAAGGATCTCTGATGAAGGAGGAGTGGGCCACCGAAACTCTCACTCGCTGGACA
This sequence comes from Eumeta japonica, assembly GCA_005406025.1. Classification (NCBI taxonomy): domain Eukaryota; kingdom Metazoa; phylum Arthropoda; class Insecta; order Lepidoptera; family Psychidae; genus Eumeta; species Eumeta japonica. The sequence goes on along the minus strand of BGZK01001659.1, from coordinate 89,855 downwards.
AAACACAGCAACGTATGTTTATTATATAAATATTCTTTTTGACCTATACAACATTAATCTTTATCAAATAAATATATAAAATCGTACTTGATTAGATATTTTATATTGTTCGATTTTAAATTCCAGTTAACGCTTTTCGTATTATATCTAATGCACGTATTAATATTTACCCCCGTCCGGCTTTCGGCCATTAGATCCGTGTACACAATTTCTAATCGCGGACGTGCAGCACGAGAGACACGCATGCGTCGGCGCTATCGCGTAATAACATCGTCAGGGCTGTGCAAATGGGCTCACGATCTCTTTAATTAATCTCTTAATTAAATCGATTCATTTAGATTGTACCGTAGCTGTTGACTTGAAGTATTATTTTATCGGTCTTTTTGGTATCAAATAATGCAATTTACGGGGACTTCTCGAAGGTTCCCGGATTTTCTTCAAGTGTTCGTTTTATAAAATGTCTTTATTCAAAAATATTCTTAGACGCTTGAAATTATGAAAAACGATAATTTAATAAATCGTAGAAAAATTATACAAAATATGTCTAGATATAGATACACTGACCGACTTTCATATTAAAAAAATAAGAATCTTGTACATTGCATCAGTGATTCTTAAGCCGTAAGCGCACAAACGGACGGGCAGACAAAGAGACATAGTATATATATATACGCTATGTATAAAGCATAATAGTACAATTACAAATTTACCTCGACGAAAAGACTTCATTAGCGTAACAGAATTATTGCGGCTACCGCTAAAGTTAGTGTATTGAAAACGTATAAAATGTTAAATAATTGAAAAGGTAGTTAGTTATACGTCGTTTGTTCAATAGATGTTCAAAAATTGCACCTTTTACACTCATGAAATGCTATGTAAGCTAATTAATAATTTAAATTTTTTCTTCAAACGTAGACCAGCCCCTGGATCCGTTCGCCAGTTCTATATTCGCCAGATAAGGGAGTATGTTTTTTTCACTGGTTTCTAAGCGCCGTGATGCGATCACCGCGCGCTCGGCCGCTGCTGCGGGCCTATCACCTTCGTTAGTGTAATAACAACAAAGCGGGTGCCACCCGCGACTGTGATCCTCCGATACGATGGCCGGTCGCTTCAGTCTGCTTTCGTTTTGTTAGGGTTCCTTAGCGACATGCTGAACTCTAATCCTCTCTATGGTTGGTTCTTTCATCTGTTTTTGTATTCAGCTTGATATTAACAAACTGAGACACCTATTGCACTTCTCTGGAGCTACAGTTTTTCACAGGACTTAAGTAGCATCTGAATATAGCCTAGGAGCGCCATCTAGATATTTACACCTGTTCAATTGGCAGGTTACGTTGTATCAATCCTTATCTAGTTGGCAAACTATCATATACATTGGAGGCAATACATATTATAGCTTATATATATAACTATAACTATTATATGTTGATAATAATGATATGTGCTATGTTGAAAATAATTATATATATAATACTCTCATATAATTTATATTGTAATTGGTTGACCATCGGGAAATGATGAATGAAAGTAGACTACACAAAAAAAAGTAGAAAGTAGACAAAAGAAATCTATAGAGCGAATGTGTGTAATGTAAAGGTCGGTAAGGGTCGCCCTAGAAAATCCTTTGTAGACTAAATTTTTAGAATATTGAAAATGAACCAAATTTTACGCACCCGAAACCGACGAGCTTGCGTAAAAAGATTAATAAACCTCAGCGAAGCAAACGAGATATACAAGGATCGTACAATGTTGAAATTTACAGTCTCTGTCTGCCCTTGTGGGAAGTAGGTGTGACTTTATATTATTATTGTTATTATTTTATTCATAAGCTATCTTTTGCCCGCGGCTCCGTCCGCGTAGATATCCAATTAATTATTTCCTTTTTAAATCGACCCACCACGCTGTCGACCATGATCCCAATGTTGTTTATTTTTACGATTTGAGTCTCGTTTCCGTTTCTGATTCCGATTATGTTCAAAATCTACATAAATCTCCCGCGACTCCAGCCAAATGGACGTGCAACCAATTTTTTCATCTTTTATATCGGCCAATCACCACCCACGATCCCAGGCACGGTCCTGTTTTCGATTTCATTACAGAAGCACCCACCTTAAGACTCTTACAACAAAACACACGTATTGCCGCTACATTTTTCTACTTTGAAACGATCTCATATGGTGTTGATCTCGATGTCGGTCCTGCTCGCCATTCCGATACCGAACCGACGTTGAACTTGAACCACTCTTGAACATTGTCGTTACCAATAACCCATCAAAAGACCTTTACTTCGTTGCATTTCTTTGTCTTGTCTGATCTTCAAGCGCGAAAATGTACATATAACTTAAAATTTCAAAATTTGTTCTGAGATGTCTGTGAATGGTAGACAACTCATTATGATAAAAACCGCTTTCTTAATTCTATTTAATTAACCTCTTAAACAGTCCTCAATAACAACTAATTAGTTCTGATTCCAGCTGTATTTGCGTTCTAGAAATTAGCTATAGAACAGATGCAACTTGGCAACGTATCAATGATCTATCGATGGCGATAAATTTTCTTTCCAATATCAAATAAAGTCTATTTATCCTTTTAGGCAAAGTTTAACCCTAGGAAAATCCTGTTTAGTAGAGTTCGATAATCATGATAGTAATTTCTGCACAACGTGAGATCCGGGCAAATTCAAATTTAAAGCAGTAGGAATAAGATATTTTCCTGTGGAGCATAAATTATAAGTTAGACCCCTAGTAATATATCGGTTAAAACTGCATTAAATTTCATACTGTAATTTTTGATTATTGGAGTAACGAATATAGAGGCAGACAGACAAACAGACAAAAATTGTAAAAACTATTTTTTTTTACTTTTGTTCCAATAAAGACTCCCCATACTAGTTTTTTTTTTCAATATTTATAAAGTACAGACATTTGTAATGGCTTTTTCCCGCAACTTTGTCCGCGTGGACTACAATACGAGTATTTAGACCATTTTCGAAGCGCTCGTGGCGTTTATCATATTTTTCCCACACTAGCATTTTAAATGCACTGCCTAATGTATGAAAGGCAGTAAGTAATACGGAGAGGTCAAGCTGTATCTCTTCTTCTACTCAATTAAATCAGATGAACCATGAGTTACATGTTAAGTTGAATCCCAAGCTACCAAACTGTGAAAACCTCATCATAATACGTTCAGCGGTTTTTGCGTGATGCGTTAACAAACATACAGATAGATAAAAATTCTAAAAACTGTTGTTTTGGGTTACGTTGCGTTAATAAAGACCCCTCATATCATTTTATTTAAATATCTGTAATGTACACAAATCATATGCGAAGGTGACCCAATAACAGTACTGTTTGCTTTCTTTTAATCTTTGTAATTGTAGAGCCATTTATTTTGTTGCTCCCACTTATTTCTCCTGTATAAAAGATTAACTTCAAAAAAAAATAATTCCTTTAAGCTTATCATTTTTTCAATCAGCTCATTGTCATTACTGACATCCATTAATTCCTTTCATGACATCAATTTGTCTCAAGGGTCCAAGCTCTCCGCGCCGTGGCAGAGAACCGGTACGCGACCGCCAACGACTGCTCCCTTTAGGATTGAGTCGTCGCACACCCTCGGCCATCGACTTAACGACCGTCCATGATTTAGAAAACAATAAAAGAAAAGGCTCATTACGACGGAAAAACACCACCGCAAATTATTTCGTCCCCTTGTCTAATCGACAAAGGCGTCCGGCCGGTGGTGTTTTTGCATACGCGTAATTCCTCCGCCGCCGCCGGCTCCATTGTAATCGCCGTAAGCGCACGCCGTTTATGGCGCGGGATAATTGACGACGCCGGGGCACGCGACTCGGTGCAGATTTTTGTCACCCGCTGAGGTTCAGCGTTCGATTTCCAGTTGTGAGACTACCAAAAACGTATAGTCACAATTTGATTACTTCCTGTACAAAGAAGGTAGGAAGAAAAAATGCTCCAAATGTTATTTATTTAGTACTTCAATTTTGTGTGAAATGTGAGCTAAAGAATGTGTGAAAAAAAGAAACAAGGATGGAAATAAAATAACGCTATGATAGGAGATTCTCGGATAATTTCTGGACAAATCGGAAACTTTTTTGGCACATAGTGAAAAAGATTGGAAATAATTCCAAGACATCATGTATACATGTGATTAGAGACGATGATGGACATTTAATAATAATAATAATATAATAATATAGCCCTTTTATTCAGACCAACTTAATATCTACTTACAAAGTTTTATGAACTAATTTATTTTGTTATGTTAAACTAATCTTAATCTATTTTCTAATATTTGATAACTTTTTGTAGGTCTGTTTGCCAACGGCAAAGGCCTCCTCCAACCTTTTCCATTCGCGTCTATCTTGGGCCACCCTGTTCCAGGTTACTCCTGCTATTTGTCGGATGTCATCATCCCATTTTTCCTTTTACTGAATGATAAAAATAATGTGAAAACGTTGGAAAAAGTAGGTCTATCAGGCTAGGAAGACCGATTCAGCAAAATTGAAAAAAAAAATTTCCTATGACTATGACGAATAATTTAGTTGCTAATTTGTTACTATAAGTTAGACAGGCCGAAAAAATGAAAAAGAATTTTTATTCAAATTTTTCAGACCATGCTATCTTGAAAACGGTTTTCTTTTGAAGTAAAAGAGCTCTAAATTTGTTGCTCATCGGAATAGTAATCAAACTCACTCGGAAAACCAGCAACAAAATAGTTTGAACCGGTTGGCCCCAATTTTTGAATTTTTTTTTTATACTTTCTATTTCTGCTGTTTCAAAAATGGTTATTTTTTAAATATTTTTTTTTAATCATAGCTGAATCGTAAAGTATTCAGGTAGTCTTGAAGTATAGGGTACAAAAACTTTAACTTTCCAATAAGAAAATTGAAAATTCTAAAAAGTTAATAAGTAATTGGTTTTATCGCCTTTTTCGAAAATCAGGTTTCGATTAATATAACTACTAAACCGGTAAATCAATTGAAATCCAACGTTGGCATTTCGGAAAATTTTGAGTGATCTCAAAAATAAGATTTTGGAAAAATCATTCCTCTTGAATAATAGAATTCAATATATTTTGATAAAGCAACTAACATGGTATATTCTAAATTTTGTTAATGTTTAAACTGAAAAAATATCAATTCCTATGTGTCTGTCGGTATTATTTTTTATCAATTTCGCAATAACATACTTTATTAGGTTATTTAGATATTTAGTCGATTTATAAATATATGCTAAAAATAAGACTAATTTAAAAATGTCACCACTTATTAAAAATTCAATTTAAAAATATGACTATGATTTGTATTGACTAGACATGTTGCTTATACTTAATATGAATTTCGTAATGAAATTCTAAACGTTTCTACGCTCTTAGAAAGTATTAATTCTTTAAGTCCCTTTTTTTCTTAAATGGATAGTGATTTTAAAATTAAATAAAATGTTTTTTTTTTCCATAGCCAAGTTAACGTCATAGGTATATATTTCTTAATTTAATGCTTATACTTTATTTACTTAACATTTGCTGCAGCATTATACGATTTTAATCCGTTAGTAACATTTATTTGGCGATCACTAGGGGCATTTTATGATTATTTTTTCCTATATAGATTCTAAAAAACTGATTTATTCCAGAATATTTTTTTACAATGTTTCTCATAGAATTTCAAGGTAAAAAAATAGCTAGAAACCTGTCAGGAATTTTATCGATAAGTCCGCAATGCTGAGTACATAGAGCTCTGAATTAAAAGTCTTGCACTCTTCTTCATAAATGTTTAAATTTAATATTTTATGATGTATTTTATAAAACGTAATAAACTTATTCATCGATTTAAATATTTTTTGGCGGGATTCGCATGTCAATTGTTTTCAACACAAGTTTGAAGTTCGTCGTCCGTAGCAAAAAGGGAATTAACGCGAAAAGATTTTAGGGCGACGATTTTTTATGATTTTATTATAAAAATTCACTGTCTTCGCAAGACAGCACTGCACGTTATTAAAATGCTTTTGGGAGAAAAGCACCTCATTTAAGCACTATAAGGAGACGGTATGCAGAAATTGATTGTGGCCGTTCTTCTATCCATGATAAAATTCGTGAAGGTCGACCCTCGACTGCGATCACTGAGGAACATTTGGCTACTGTCAGGGAATTAATTGAAGAAAACCGGCCTATTACGTCTAAGGAAATTCGAGGACATTTGGACATTGGTATGAGCTAAATTCAAAAAATCTTTCATCAACATTTAAAAATTAGAGAACTTTGTTACCGTTAGATTTCTCATGAACTCACGCCCGATCATCAGCGGCGGCCTTCAGGGGTGGCGAACAGGACAAACGCCCAAGGCCTCGCTCTTGCAGGCCCTCGCGCCAAGCAAATTTATAAAAGTATAGATGTTTTTTAATATAGTTTTTTATTTAAACTTTTGATTTTGATCCTTAATTATTTATTAAGGTTGTAACTTAAAGGTAAATTGAAGTAAAGTTGGTTAATTTATTCATTCATTCAAAACATAATTATGTAGTACTTGAATATCGCGCCTGGAAACACTTAAAGATCGGTTTTTTAATCGCATATCACTCGGGTCAGCTCGGGAGTTCTGCTCCTCTATCGCTCGAGAACCCCCACGCTCGAGGAATTCTCCGTGTTTCATTTCGTTCGTCAACTCTTGTCAGCTTGGAATTATTTTGTTTATAATATGAATCACAAAACCGTTACTGTACCGTACATATCTTTCAATTTTAATGAATATTACGTTCTTATAGTATTCAAAGTATTGAGTGAGCTGGAAAAGTGTAAAAAAACTGTATGATATTTAAAAATTATTTCTGACTGTTTTTCCGAAACAAAACAAGATTTACGAAATGAGTTCGCGTGATCCTGATGCCGGTAGAAAATTTGTGTCAGAAAGTTCAAAAAGGAAACGAGCTATCAAAACAAAGCAGGTTAAAGGAAATCTACATCGATCTTTATTTAAATATATAAAAAGATCGAGAAGGCATTTTGATTATGAAGGGGAAGTTGAAGCTCATGAATTGAATGCGGAAGAGATTTTCAAAATAAACTATTTCTATGTCATTGTCGTTAATGTGCGCGTAAGCTGCTATGCTAGGTTTAAGACACTTAAACATCATGAGAGCATATTTGGTTTCATGTATAATGTAAAAAGATTGAAGGAAATCAGTGATAGTGAACTTTTGAAGCAATGCAGCGAATTGCAAATATCTATGACAGTAAAAGAATCATGTGATATTGATGGACATGAATCGTACTAATAACTGAATATGTTCATCCGTGTGTATGAAGAAAACGACGACATTATCGCGGTGCTGAAATACATAATAGAAAAAAAAATTAACTGTAGTTTACATCGACATAATTCTGAGAATTATTGCAACCTCACCTGTTACAGTTGCGTCTGATGAAAGGCGTTTTTTGAAACTTAAAATTTTTAAAACATATTTAAGGAATTCGATGACACAAAATCCACTTTCAACCCTTGCTATTCTTTCTATTGAAAACACCATAGCTCATTCGTTAATTTATTGTGCTTTAATTAAAGATTTTAGCCTTAGGAAAAGCCACAAACATCAATTTTAAAATCTATCATCTCTGTATTTGTTAATTTTGTATATATATCTTTCAATGCAAAATATTTTAAAACACAAATCTTATTTATTTGTATATCTTTAACATTTGTCGTCAAACATGACAAAAAACCAAACCACCAGACCTACTTGCGCATCACATACATATTTTTCATGAAGGACAAAGGTCCTAGCAAAGACCTGCTGCCCGGAGCCCCGCAACGGGTAAGGCCGCCGCTGTCGATCATAAACGGACCCGGATTGATTGGTGCAAAAAAATTTGTTAAAGTACGAGCACGGAAATTCAAATACCTTATATGACATTGTGATAGAAGATAAAACAAGGATATATTGTTACATGCCGGAAAGAAACACAACAGTCTTCTGTATGTGGGTTCGAAGGCGACAGCCAACCAACAAAATTCAGGCACGCGTGAAGCGTAGGCAAAAAATAATTCCATTTTTTTTTTCTCCCAGAGGAATCCTGTCTGCAAGATCCCACTTGAAAAGATAATTAATTCTAAGTGATACACCACCATTTTTTTGCCCAGTGTCTTAGAAAAGGTAAGGGAAAATCGACAAAAAGTCGCATCTTATTACACCATGACAATGCTTCGCCGCACAACGCGAATAAAACGATGTCATTTTTGACTTTTGAAAAGGTAAATCTCGTGACCCTCCTCGCATTTAGTCCAAACCTAGCACTGTAACCTTTCTTTATTTTCCCAAAAATCAAAGATTTGATGAAATATTTAACATTTACCGAGCCGAAAGAGGCCGTGATAGCTTTCAACCAGCATATACAAAACATGCCCTCAAACCAATGGTCCTCATGTTTTCAAAAATGCATTGAACGAATAGAAAAGTGGGTAAAATGTAATGGAGAATACTCAGAAAAGCAGTAAATATTTCACTTTAAATCCCAATTGTTTTATTTATGCATTACACAAAACATACAATGTACTCCACATAGAATGAAAATTAACATCACTCGATTAAATTTGGTGTATCGAAAACTTCCACGATAGCTCATGTGATGTAACGCAGAGAGCACAAATTTTGAGCACAGTTTGTTATTTTGTCAATTGTCCATAGATTAGAGCTAAATGTTACACGAAAATTACATTTATCTAAAGACAATTCATATCATCGTTCGCTACATTTCTCAAATCGATGAGCTTACTAATATATATATATATATAATAGTAGTCGACTGATCTCGTTAGATTACATTTCTTAATTCGTCGAGTAGAAAAATGAGTTGAAACACGAACTCAAAATAGATATTATGAATGTTAATAAAATTGCATTGCATTTATTCTTTTACCGCCTCACACTACACACATTTACAGCGTTTCAAATTATTCTCTATGCTATCAAAATGCTGGCCGATTACTGAAACATACTGAACATCACCGGTCTGAATATGTGTAATAACTCTTGTACCTGAAGATGTCACCCCTCAGAAATTATTTTGTTGTTACTTGTTTGACGAACACGATATCTTAAACCTTTTTTATATTCTCTTTTCTTGATGAATTTATAAAAATATCTATTCATGAATAGGTTATCCCGGTACCAATAAACAAACACAAAAAGAATCATGGGATGGCAATTTTTTCTTTTCTTTTTTTTGCTCAGTTTATACAAAATCATTTTTTTTACAAATGCCCGAAGCAAAATTTTTAAAAATAAAAAAAAACTGTACATATTGGCTCTTTAAGTTCAATATGAATACAGTACCATGCACAAAACTCTGCTGCTCTGAATAGCCTGCGCATGATGTAATGCTCCCCGACCCTGCCGTCTTCTCCCCCGCGTTCCTATTTATTGGCCATTGCTCCGTTTTCGTGACTAACTTCACGGCGGCATAGTTTCGTAGGTTATACTGTAGTAGGTAATATTTTGATACAAGCGTCGTTACGTCTGGAGACCGCTAAGGCTTAATTAAGTTTTAGACTCAACAATAAGGCACTTATTTTCATGTTTATTTATCGTACCTTAGTTGTATTTAAAATTCCTACTTTATCATTTTATTGTATTCTATTACACAACTAAAAACTTTCAAACAAAAAATTTCTAAATTGACATTGGTTTAGCCGTTTGGGAGCTACGATACCACAGCCACACACCGATACACAGAAACACAGATACATGTCTATGCATTTACACAGACGCACACGTCAGCTTATAACACCGCACTGTTAGCGGCGGAGGTCGAAATTGCGACGTCTCGAAGCCTCGACAGATTATAAAACGTACTAATATAAAATTGAGAATCAAATGCGAAAGATACTTAGCACATATACGTTTCATGCATTATATATAGACACAATTCTCTATTTATAATATAAACATTTTTATCTCTCTCCGTCTCATGTGGCAATTTATTGTGTGCAATCTGAAATAAAATTCAAATATGTCTTTATTTTATAGGTCATGAACAACACTTGAAATATTTCACAATATTTTAAGAACTTACCTATTGTCACCTGGCCGCTTTACCACTTGTTCGGCAGGCAATTTAAGAATGCAAAACCGTTTCAATGCATTGCTTTTGATAAGTATTTTTGGAATACTTAACTTAATTTCAATGAAATGTATGTGAGATATAAATTTCTCAAATACAATTTATTAAGTAGATTTTAGTGAAGATATCGTGGGTGATAATTGCGTGAGTGACGGAAGCCGGGTTAATTGACAAGCGCGTGTGATGTGGGTGTGACGCTGTCCATTATGCAGCGATGGACGACTCTGTTATAAGAGCAGGTGGGTGCAACACTATTTATATTGCAGACCGCCAATTTTAATAGATAATTGTTCAACTGTGGACTATTTTTCGCCGACATTTGGAGAATATAAGAGGTTACTGCTTTTGGATGTACAAGTAGATATTTAATGTGATAGAGTTATATACTATTTATCAAATCTGAGATAATCAGTTAAATCAGCACATCTATAAGCGAATCATTGTACAAAAAAAATACATAAAATTTTCTGGTGAGACCTCTATTTTAAATATATGATATTTTGAGAAGAAATAAAGTTCTATGAGCAGTTAAAAAAATTATACCACCTAGTGGCGTAAAAAAAACCCTATACACTTGGTCATTATATATTTCTTTGTGCTTTGTTATTCTACAGATAATTTTATACAAGTAAATTCTATAGAAAAGAGAATTACAGTTTTTCAAATTCAAAATATCTCTATTTCATTGGTTATAAAATTACTCTTGAAATACGTCAGAAATTTTACGAATTCACCCTTAAACGCTCATTCGGAAGGCAGTATTCCTTCAAGAAGAACGAGCAAGAAACTTAAGGGTAGCCCTTTTCTAATTTCATTATACATAGCTAAATAAATACAACACCATTAAGAACGACAGCCCGGTAAGATGTCGAGCAACTTGTGACCATGAATATTTGTCTTCTAAATATTCGGAAATTGTGTAATACCCTTTTTTACTGACTGATTGTATAATAACGCTCTTAAATTTATATAGGGCCCTTAAATTTATATTGAACATGCGCACACAGAGCCCTCTAAATGAATTTGTGACTATGCACAGTCGACTAACATGTAAAGTCAGTTTGATTTTATTTCTGTTTTATACAGCATAAACAGTTTATGTTTAAATTGAGTTTAGTCCATCTATCAATAAAAAGTATTTACTTACACTAGAGACATGTTGCTATGGCAGTACCCATAAATTATGAAATTATTCTATTTATAATACGAATTTTAGAAAGAATGAAACTTAAGTTTCTTAACATTATAAAAGTCATCAGAAATTGAAAAAAGCCGGTGGGCGATCGTAATCTACCATCATCAGAAAATTCCGTCAAAATTAATATCATCATTTCAAATTCAAGTAGTGAAAATAAAAAATAGAAGGAATAGTCATCTGACATTTTAATAAAATTTTAATGTACAATTTAAATAAAAACTTATCTCCAAAATGAGGTATATAAAAAATGTACACACATAGGTGATATTTAAAAAACTCTTTCATAGTTTTTCTGAGTACACTATGACATTAGAGGTACAAACAGCAGGCGAGCCGTCAAAGAGACCAACGCCGCCCATGGACACCCACGAACCAAGAGAAATCCCGGACAGAAATAGGATATCCATGTCAAAGGAATCATTGCAATTGTAGTGGGATTAATGGACAGGTAGTGGGGTGATGTAGAGGCCACAGGAAGTCTCACTTACTGGACGAAGCCCAACAGCGGAGGCTGCTACTTCACGTCCGTAACTCTGAGAGTGTGGTATTTCACTGATCAAGCTGGCCCATTTTTGTACTAAATTAAAATGGCCACAATAAAAATACTATTAGTTAATATCAGGGTATAGAAATATTTAAAGTCTTTAAAACTTTTTAGAAAATGAAATTAGTTATTTTGGAAAATTCTAGAACAAACAGACATTAAGATAAATATTACATACAAACTTAATGTTGTCTCTAGTATTTAAAATTAACAATTGTCTATCGAAAGTTCGATGTCCAAATCCTTATAGTATGTCCAACCAAAAGGAAATAGGTTCAAGAGGTAAGGAACCTCTTGACCTTTTAAAAATAGGTAGAATGTCAACCTGAATCCGCAGCGTGGTGTTTAGAATAAACCCTGCTAGGATAAGTCTAGACTGATATGTAACAACTATAGGTTTATATTGTATTATTAGTATTACGTAGTATCTATCTTTTATACATAAAATTGGCAAATATTGTGTCAGTAAATTAAATTTTGTTATTCCGGAACATAAATAAAAGCGGTCTTGTTGCGGACACACATCATTTTCGCTAGCCAATTAACACGGTTTTAAAGATAGCTGGTAACTCAGCGAGCCGAATGATGTACCGCTCATGCTCCCGGCTGCTGCTAATTAATGGGTTTATGGTGCGATGATTAAGGAGGCGGTTTGAACGGTAATGGGGGGCCGTCGTAAAGAGCGCACGTACAGCCATAAACAAAACAGTTCGACCTCAACGCTGCAATAGTGCATAGAGAAATAGATTTAGTGATGTATAAATCATTTTTATGAAATTATAATGTTTAGTGATTGATTTCCCAATCTATCAATATACAGTTTTGATTTGTAGTCTTAGACCGTTGATTATATCGATGATGTTTTTCGAAATCCGGTAGCTGTGAGGGGCACTGATCAAATATACGTACCTACCGCATTTATTCAGATGTTAATACAAAAACTCGAAAAGAAGTAGTCATTTATGACAACGCTTGAAATGTGCATTATATTTTAATTATGCAATGTTGTTTGTCGCATTTTTTTTTTGTTTTACAAGATCAAATTATTCTGAGCATAGATTTAGCACACACTAAGCGTTACCCGACAACTTCGATGGGCTTAAATTAAAATTTAGCGATAATTGTTTTTTCGTGATTTATATACAACCGTGGTTTCGATCACACAGACAGACAGTTCTCCCCCACACATAAAACTATTTAAAAACATATAAATATGGTATTCATTCAGAATAAGTATCAATGCGACCTAATGTGATAAAATGCAGACATTAAAAATGAAATGATTTACTGTCTAAAATAAAATATTCCAGTGATAATAGTGATATTTAAATGTGAAATAATTATTATGCGAGATTCCTTTTTAAGATGAGTTATACGAATGGAAACTGCATACTTAACAACGTTTAGGCACGTTGACTAAACATACTATGTTCAAATTTAGTAATTTATACAAATGATCAAGATTTGTTTTTTTTACGACGTACATCTGGTTCAAACAAAGCTGTAGTGTGTAACAGAATGGTCCCCTATGCCTGGCACCTATCTCGCCCTAGCATACAATTATGGTATGCTCTTTTCTTGGATTATCGACTTAACGAAATATATTTTTCTTTGCAGCTTAAAATGTCCAGTAGTCTCGTCACCACCCAGTACTTCGTCAAAGATCGAACCGTCGAAAAGGTAGTATTTACATAAATAACAGACCTATGTTCAGTTTTAAATTTAATCTCTTTCGCGAATCTCACAAGCGAGTTTCGTCATATGAACCTCAACGTTCAAATATTGGCCAGATTATGATGTGACTTATCATTATGGGCGTAACGGGCGCAGTTGGAAATGTTGCAAATGGGCAATTTGTATGTTAACGCCGCGTCGTACCGGCGATATTGGCTCCGATAGCGGGTGTGTTGCGTGCGCGCTGCAAAATCGAAACCCTATTGACGTAAATATTCAAATAATTTATCAACGATAGTGAGAAAACTTGTCTTTATTTGCAGTGGCAACTCTCAGTGATCGCATCTACATCAATGTTGCGTACGCAATGATATAATATTGCATGCAATTAACGTCAGAACGGCATTACGCTGAAACGTCATTTTGAACTAGATATAAGTCACGTGTGGATCATGAATGACTTAATATTACACACTTCTTTACGCAAAATTTTTGAGTTTATAAGTTTGTAAGCAGACATTTTCACTTGAAAGATAAGCATATATATAGAAAAGTAAAAAGATAAGTTCATAATTGGTTATCTATCTGCGATAATATTGAAAATGTATTTGGTATTAAATCATGGCTCACTTTATAGAAATTAATTACTAAAATGAAATTAATGAAATTATATATCCTTGTTCTACATTGTAATGGATATTATATTATCTTGCATATATGTGTTACTTAAATACATAAATGTAATATGTTTATATATACATATCACATTCTACATAATGTGATATATACGCATATGTATTGAAATACGTGTGTATGTATATATATGATGGGTGTATGATGTATATTTTTAAGGTATATCATCTATCTGCACTAGTTATCTAGTATGCGTATATGGGTTTATTTTTATTGTTTGTTTTTTCTTCTTTTGTTTACTCTGTTAATTGACATAATATCATTAATTTTCTTGTTATTATAGAAACGTATTTGTAAGGAAACCTCTCTATCTTCCTGATGTAGTCGTGAACCGCATTGGGCCCTGACTTTTTATTCCTCTTGTGAAAACGAGGTGGTAAAAAATCCATAGCGGAAGGCTGCGCACAGAAATGAATTGGTCGGCTATGTTGTTAGCTGGAGTTCTGTGACAGCCTCACGGCAAGCGGAGGCGCTGACCGCGCTTGACTTGCGCAATAGGCGAGGGAATCAACTCGGCATAGACTGTCACTGACACACAGACACGGGCTGAGCCATTTATATATCCAGCGCGAGAGCGTGATACGGGATGACCTTTTTAGTTCTCAGCGATTACGAGAATCTTATTTTTTATGGCTTTGGGGTTGGTTAACTTCCATAAACCTTTCTACTTCGGCTGTGAGAATATCAGGCTGATCTGTTAGTATAGTCTATGCCCTACGGGTAATATGTGAAGGGAGCGACGCCTTGTATGAGACGGATGAAGAGAGAAGTGCGTTAGGGTGGCATCCCGCGGCGGTGAAAAACGCTCTGATGTGTCCTTTATATGATCGTACCGACTTCTAAATCCCTTTAGAATTTCCTAAGCGCAAGAGGACTTTGTGGTCGTTCGCCAGAATTTGTTTTGGACTACTCGAAGCCTGTAAGGTGCGGTCAGGGCGGCGTGATCGAAGACAGGTGGCACGTATGTCGCCGCCTAACTTACGTACTTTCTATTTATGGTACGCTTATTGCGTAATGAATATTTGCTTTTTCTGCCCAACATACCCTGGAGGCGTGCTCGCAAGAAAATTTTCGGTTTCCTAACGCGTTCGTTATGATTTCGAAAACAGAGATTTCTATCGAGCGTGATACCTTTACCGATGTATTTGTAGTTGAATTGTCACGGAAACGGCGCATTTTGCATGCGAGGGGGGAGGAGAGTGCTCCGGGCGACTATAAGTCGACTCCCTATGCTGGCCATGTTTGAAATGGACGACTGGTGACTGTTTCGGGTTAACATCTATTCGTCAATTGATGACCATCAAATCGACTAGATAGAGGACTCGATGTGGGTATTAGTGCATTGGGCGGAAATAAAGCTGTTCTTCTATGAAGAGACCTCTTCTGAGGAGGTGATCGCTTAATAGTTTTGAAGACAAGAGTGATCTATCCAGTTCGTAATTCTTATGTTTGTGTTCGGACATCCGTCGCCGCGGTGAGGGTCATCACGATGCAGGCATGTTGATGTCGCCCAGTGTGAAGGCCAGAGGAGTAAATAAGTATCAAAATCATCCCAGCCTTATATTGTACATACTTGCAGTTTTTATAATGAGGATATGACGTCCGTTTTTACGATATACGTCAAATGACGTTATTGCAACCTTACTGATAACAAGATAACAGTTATTTGTGATATGAAGGATATGTACTTTGTTCGTTTTCCATTGAATTTAGAACATTTGTAACATATTATCTTTAGTGTCACACGATAACGTTTTAGAATTTACACCAAAGTGCTTGCCAGATATAGATAATATTAGATTAGGTAGGTTAACCCATTATAAATAGTTAAATAAAAAATATATTAAAGGTACTGTTGTGCAATCTTATTTAAATCGATCCAGTCAAATAATCAGATTCAATTCATATGAATTTTCATTTATATATAATATAATTATCATTGATTAATTATTAGGAATGAAGAAAGATAATAAATAAAAACATCCAATACGCCAAAATTATTGCAAATGTTCAAACTATTGGAAAGTCTCCAATAATTCTCAAATAAATTGAGAATTATTCGATTTTTACATGGAATATACAGAATAGTACGTACACACCATCCAAGAAATTTAAGAAATTCAGGGTAAGACATATATATGATGAAACAAATAATAATAGCTCATGAAAGTTAAAAGGTCATGCTAATAAATTACATAGCAGAGTACGTAATGATATGATGATTGTTTGTAAACTCATTTTCCACTATAGCATACGAACAAGATCGTAAAAACTGTTGGAATAGCTGTCAAGAACCTCAAAACCTCAAATTTGGTAAAAACTCAATTTTAGAGCAGAGAAGGGAAAATATTCATTCGAATATTTCTAAACTACTATATTTGTTTTCGAAACATTAAAAAATTTTACAATGTATTTAGTACCAATGATTAATAATAGATAAATTAAGACGACTATAGACGAACTTCAATAAACAGAAGATACGAAAAATTTAAATTATAAGGTAATTTGTGAAAAACGCAAAACCATAATAGAGAGTAGTAAACGGAATCTCTGTATAACAATATAAATAGCAATATACAAACCAGAGTAAAAAATATGGATTATTTTATATGATTTAAAAAGTAAATTAACAATAAACAATTCTTTTACACGGGTGGAAATTGAGGATTCGAAGGTGGGCCCGAGATTAGAAAAGAAAGCGGATCTGGGATCCAAAAATAAACTAGCTACACCAGAATGATTAGCGAGACCAGAATAGGAATTAAAAGCGGGACCGAAATCGGAATCAAGAGCGGGAGAGGGTCGGCACGGAAATCGAAAGCGGGACGGCAATTGGATTCGAGAGTGGAAACAATATGGGAAACTGACAGCGAATCGAAAGTTAGACTAGACTGGAATCGATGTAAAAGGTGGAGGAATTTATTCTATGTGCTTGCGGACGAAGTCGCTGCTTCGTTTTATAAATATTGTATTGTGTGAGGTGTTAATTCGCGGAAATCCATAATAGACACTCGTTAACCTCGCTAACCTCGTTAACCGGGCCTCTGTCATTACATGACAGCGGCCCGCTTAACGAGGTTGTGTCGGTTGTTTTACACCCTGGTGAATATGACTGTCGGCAATTTCCTGAGGATGTGCCTGGTTGGCATGAAACGTACGTAGAATTAACAATTTAACGGTTGGCGGAATAAAATAATTATAAAATAAATAGCACTTGCTTAGGTGTTCGAGGATCTGTCAATCCTCTGGAATCAATATTCAATCCTTTGGATAGAGATTCGAAGTGGAGAGGCAGATTCGAGCATCAGCGGTGGGTTGCATGCTGCATGTTAATGCATGTTGCAGGCAAGCGTCTTCCTTTTATAAAAATAATTGAGCTTATTGTTAGATTTCGTTGAGCTGTCTGAGCCTGGAACCCGACTTGATGGCAAGGATATCATCTGAAGCTCGTACTTTTTACAAACGATGTAAATAAAAGTAGTACAATTTTTAAGCTTGTCGTACAAATTTTAGTCACCAAAATCGTAAAACCATCAAACAAACCATTAATACAGAATTATGTTACCACAAAAATAACTTCAAAATATTTAGGTTCGTTTTTAGATATCTCCGCCGAATTGGAAAAAAAAAACAAAATCCTTATAGTTTCATGTCCGTCCGTCCGTATGTCACAGGCATTTTATTCAAAAACTACAAGACGTATATTAATGAATTTAATAGTGTAGATGTCTTGTATAAGCTGCTACTTAGTTTAAAAGTTGAATAATAAAAAATATTATTTCTAGGAGAGGCTACACATACAGGTAATAAGCAACAAAAGCCGAAAAAATTTTTTCAACAAACGCCATTGTGTGGCACATATTTGGACAGTTCTTTTAAAAACACTCTAAGGTTTATAAGCACTTTTTCTGATTACGTGAATTATTTCGGAAGTAAACGCGCCAAAATTAGTAGATATCGTGTCCCTCACCACCCTTTAATTTCTAAACCTTATGTCCCAAAAATATGGAAAAATAACTAAGTAAACATTTAAATACTTTCAATAAATACTTAAATACTTTCAACGAAAATTATTTTGAACATTATCTAAAACACTGTTTTTGAGTTATCGCAGAAAAACTGCTCTTCTCAACAAAAGGACGTAAATGCCATGAAGATACGCTCTTTTGCTAATGCACTTTAGTTCATACTAGTTTAATAGTAATAGTCGACATATCAACTTGTTGTTCTAGAGGCGATTTAAGTGCTTATACCCATTCTGTGCGGGAAACATGGAAAAAGTGTAACAACGTCCTTTTTCATCTGTAGTGCATTTCTTTGTAATAATAGCTTCGGAACCTTATAATGAACATGGTCCGACAGGCTCTTGACCAATTTTTAATATGTTGTACTAATCATATTTTTTTAGTTAATAAATGAAAATCTGTTAAAAACTAAGTATGATAATTAAATTGATAATTAATCATACTTGCTGTAAACGATGTACATAATAGTAGTAGAATATTTAATTTTGTGGTAGAAATAGTTTCCAAAAACATAAAATCACCAAATAAAAAAGTCATTTTTGCAATTATATTATTTATATGAAATTTCCTGTTATTTACCAATTACAATCCACATCCGTCTACCTTCCGCCAAGGCGAGTACCAGTTTCAGGTACCTCTTTTCGTGATCCAAATCTTACCTAACAAACAATGCAATATAAAGCACAAAATTTTCTTGTAATTTAGCAATATGTTAATATGCATTCTCTGTTACTACACATTGCGTATAATGTATGTCTTAGCGTTGATATGATTTGTTTTTATCCAGTGATTGGTCATACAAAGTCGTTAAGCTGATAAAGGAACCGGTCACAGCGGTTTTTCACTCGGCCTCGGCCGACACCCGTCATCCGTCTCAACAAGTTGCGTGCAATAATTATGGATGCGATCTGGATGCAACGTCGCATTACTAATACTTATGAGATTACAAGTTCTGCATGCTACATTGTCGTTATATTAAACAGTAATAAATGTTAACTAGACGATGGTAACAGTTTCACACGATGAAGCCAGGAAGTGTATTCGTAAATAGGCAAAAGTCAGCAAATAAGCGTGAGTGCTTACGCTGTATTTTTATTATCGGAATTAATAATCGTTATTTAATTTTTTTTTATTGACGCCTAACGTTTTAGCGTTAGGAATCCATTAGAATTACTGAGGACCCTTATACTTTAACTGATTTCAATAATATTTAGGATGGAGACAACTGAAAACCAATAAAAGGTTGTCCAAAACATTTTTAGAATTTCGTGAGAATTACTTAGAACCCTTCTAATTTATCCGAATTAAAAAAAAATTGAGTCGAGGTGACTGAAAACCAGCAAAAGGATATTCAATACATCTTTAGGTTTCCGTAAGAATTTTTAAGAACATTTTAATTAGCATCATTTCAATAAAAATCACTATAGAAGCAAATGAAAGCCAATAAAAGGATATTCAATACTTTTTTATGTTTCCGTGAGAATTATTGACAGCCCTTATAATTTATCTGACTCTAATGAAAATTGGAATTCAGAATGGAATTTTAAACGAAATCAACTAAAAGTCGCTAAAAATATATTCCGTACATTTTTAGGTTTCTGTGAGCATTACTAAGAATCCCTGTAGTTGAACCGATTTCGTTGAAATTTAAACAAATTATCTAAATTAGTACAGTGCAGTTATCTAAGTTAATAGAGTTAATGGTTAGAGTGGCTTATGATTCGGTGATTTGTTGTGTCATATTATTAAGCACTCTTAGAACGGTATGTTTCAAACTGTAATATGCTATAGTGAACTGCTAAAAATTAAACATGGGAAAATGCCGATAATCTTAGAGATATTGGCATTTGTGATATTAATTTAATGTCACAATTGCTAATATCTTTACGAATGCCTTTGTTAACTGCCAATTGTGAAGTTAATAGAACGTGTTTTTATGTATTTAGCTTAAAACATTAACAGTTAGCAGTTAATTATTTCAAATGAGAGTTTGAAGCACACCGGCCCGCGGGCCGCGTCCGGCCGCTGTAAGATGATCCGGCCCGCGAGACATTTTGAAAAACCCGATAAAAAAAATATTACATGACTTATTCATACTCGCGGAATCTAGAGAGAGAGTAAGCCGAGTTGCGGCGATCAACAAAGAGTGAGACGGCAAACATCAATGCCTTTAATGTTTGCCGCTTCACTGACGACGCAACAAAAGATTATTGCTTCACAATTTTTGTACACTAAACGATTCTAGTTCATTCCTTCATTTTGTTACTGTTACTGAGGAATTACTTGCTTCATAGCCGCTAAAAGGAACCACTACAGGGGAGGACATTTTTAATGAAGTACAAAATGTTTTGGCTTACCGTGGTCGAAATTAGTTGGAGTATGCACAGATGGTGTGCATTCTATGGTCGGCTTACGTAAAGGTTTCATCGGAATTTTGAATGAAAAAGCAACTGAATTAAATGTGCAAAAAAATTATTTGATAGTCCTTCATTGCATTATACGCTAACAGACCTTGTATTCTAAGTTCATACGACTCCAGAATGTTATGAATGTGGTAGTAAAAACCATCAATTTTACTCGATCCCGAGGGCTTAACCATCGTCAGTTCAATGCGTTATTGGACGAAATATCACTCGAATATGATAAGGTGACATATTATTGTGAAGTCAGATGGCTAAGCAAAGGGAAAATGCTGAAACGGTTTTGCCAGCTTAGAAATGACATAGCAGATTTTATACAAATAAAGAATAAACCACTGTCTGAACTGAGTGACCCAAAATGGATACGTGACTTAGCATTTCTGGTCCAGCTTACAGGCTATTTGAATCATTCAAATTTGAAACTTCAAAAACAAAGACAGTTAGTAAATGATTTGTACAGCCATTTGAAAGCCTTTTGAGAACAAAATTCGCTTGCAGGAGGCACAGATGCTGTATGGTAACAGTTCACACGCTCCCTGCATGAAAATATTACTTATGCTCAATACGCTGAAAAACTCAAGTTACTGTCGGAGCAATTTTCCAACAGATTTAGTGATTTCAAAAACATAAAAGATTGTTTCAATTTATTTACTACTCCAATAAAAAGTAATGTACAAAATTCTCCAATACTTTTAAAAATAAAGTTCCATTTGACGATACAAGTCAAACCGCTATCGCAGACCTCCAACGCATACTGGAGCGCTGACCCCGGAGTTGTAGTGGTCACCAGTACTGCGGATGGTCAGTAGATGGTTGGCGACGTCTGTGATGACTACTGCGACTGTGACTACGATGACGTTGGCGATTGTCGTTACGATGTGATGTAAACTAATCTCGCCTCCTCCTCTTGACATGAAAAGTAAGCATCCCAAAATATTTAGTTACTTTGGTATGCTTATATATATATATATATATATTATACCAAATATGTGTATTTGGTAACTTATTTTGTCAATCACAGAATTAGAAGTGACCCCAGACGTTGTGCTAGCTATATGCTGCTGAGGTACAGGCGGCGCTATTTCAAAAACTTAATCTATTAAGTCCACTAGATCATCTAAGGACATTTTTGATTGAGAGGCTACAAGGGTTTAAATAGAATCTGGTAGTCTGTCTGACCAAAGAATAAGTAAAATATCATGTGTAACATGGGATGGGCCAGCTAGATTTTGTAAATTTCTTAAAATTTGAGACGGTTGACGGTCTCTCATTTTCTCATACACGAAAAGTTGTTTTAACTTTTTGTCTTTTGGCACGGAAAAATTTTTGATATGCTCAGTTTTTAATTTCACAAATTTGTCAGTTGCTGGCGGAGAGGTAATTCAAGTAATTTTTTACTTGAAGCGCATACCTACATTCCAACTGAGCTATCGTATGATAAAGTTTAGTAAAATATAAAATTTAGAAGAAATAATTTAAATTTATTTTTTAACGCCTAAGCGATTCTACTTAGCATCAATGTCATGATTCAAAAACTGATTCGACGTAGGTGTATCTCTTTGGTCTCATCGGTGCAGTTCAAGGTACACCTTACTGCAGACTAACTGAATGTTTGAATGGCTTAAGATCAGAAAATTCGGCAGAATTAAATATATATATTGGATCTAGTGACCATGATTTAAATGTGAACGTGGACATATTTACCATCAATGTCAAGATTGAAAAATGCATGAAAATGAGATTAATGCGAAAAATTGATATCAAATTGTTTCTTCATTATTTTGTAAATATCTACCATCTATCCTTGAATACCAGTTAAAATTATAGAACAAGAGGACGACAAGAGCTATCAGAAACCAAAGTGAGTGAGTATGGTGTCAAGCTCTATTAAGTAGGGATTAATATAAGGCACAAAAGACCAAAAAATAACTTACAGGAATCAGAAAGAGTTCGTGGGACTAGATCATCAATGTCTCGCAGTTCTCGCACCTCCCATCCAATGTACAACCAGTCCACGCGATCAGGAGATTGCGCAGTTTAGCCGATAAGGATATTACGCACTCAAGGACGACAGTCGTGACAAGGCTTTAACAGCATGACTTCGTGAAAACCGCCCTGCGGGACATTTTAAATTTCTCCATAGTCTAGTCCGGACTCTTAATATGATTTTTGTTAAAAAATACGGAACAAGACCACTTCACTCGACGATCTCCCGACATATTAGGTCGGAAACAAAGCTTTTTCAAATTCAAAAGATCTTTATTTCGTAGGTTACAAAATAACACTTGAAATGCGTCATATTTTTTTGTGAATTTACACTTTACCGCTCGTACAGAAGGCAGTTTTCCTCAAAAAGAACGAGCAAGAAACTTAAAGAAAGCTATTTTCTAATTTCATCATGAATAGCCAAAACACATGCTAAACCATAAATTAACGAAATAGTCCGATAAGAAGTCGAGCCTCTTATATCCATGGACATTTGTATTCTTAATATTCAAAATTGTGCGTCCCGATGATAGGCGATATCAGTTCGTACTTTGCTGGGAGTCACCTTCGGACGAACCAGTGACATACGAGTTGGATACCATCACCTACGGTCTTAAATCGAGTCCCTATATGCGATTATGCGATTGCTTCTGGAGTTAGCAAAGTTAGAGTTAGCATCAGTTTCCATGCACGACGAAAATCATAAGATCGTATGTCTACGTCGTTGACATCCTTTGAGACGGGGTAGTCACTGGTAAACGAGCTAATGGCGGTAGGCGGGTACGAGCTGCATAAATGGTTTTCAAACAATAGGAAATTGTTAGTGGACGTTTCCCAGGAACATCAAAAATTTCCTCTATAGTTTGAAAATATTAAAAGTCCAATTCTGACAACGGTACTCGGCCTTTAGTAAATATCCGGTGCAGAACATATTCACTTTGAATGTAGGATTACTATTAAATTAAAATTGAATAAATCAGAACGTATTTTCATTGATCGCAAAAATATACGTTCCAAACAGTTAGTTATGTCCTATTATTTTGTTGACCAAGTGCTTTATACGGCAATTATGGCTAGCAAGTCTAATCTGGGACGATCCATTTTCCTCAGACCTACAGTGGGATTAAGATAACTTCTTGCAGCAATTACCTACTCTAGCGGATATGCGGACACCTTAGGTTATCCCGCCGGGTAGAGTTGCGCGGACTACGGTTCTTAAGTTTTGCGATGCTTCCGAAGCGGGTTATGAAGCGGTCGACGAGGTCTATTTTTTGTATGGTAGTTCTCTCATGGATTCGAGCACCTCCTCACGCGCTTCAGGTGTTTGAAGCAAATAAAGTTTCGTGAATCCAAATCTCTGCGATTGCGGTAATATGGCGGCATGTTTGTACTGATCTGAACCTGGCAGATTGCTCTTAACACGGTTTACAGCTCTTAACTTTGATGGGTTATCTACTCTGATGGACTCATCAATGGTTAACCGAATCACCTTCACACTGGCCACCCCCTAGCAATTGAACAGCCTGCGGAACTACTAAGTATTAAAAACGTTGCGATAACATTTAAACCGGAGATATAAAAGTTTTCGTTCCTCGAACATTATAATTTGCTGAACAAGCTCATAGGAGTCACAGGGTAGCTGTTGTGGTATTTCAACAATTTGCGGGTTAGGAAAACTCAAAGGTTACTCAAGAATCAACTTTAGGTGAAAGAACGTACTAACGCTCTACACTTTTGGATAAAGCGGGTTCAGTCAACACATTCCGAGGAAGAACTAAAAATGTTAAAAGACAATAACTTGATCTGAAACTCTATAAAACGGCTTAATTTGTTTTTACGCGAAATGGGTCTAATTCGAGTAGGAGGGCGATTGCTAAACGCGGATCTACCTTACGATGCTAGGCATCGGTTATTACTATCTAAGCGAAATCTATTCGCAGATTCGATAATAAGACATCATCATCTGAAAAATGCGCAAACAGGAGCTAATATTTTATTAAAATACTTCAGCATGATTTTTGGGTAATAGCGGCGCAACATGTGATGCAACGTATCCTATTACGTTGCATCACATGTTGGTGATTAAACCCATGAGGCGTAGCTACCTAGGGGCTAGGCGGGGCAGTGCCCCGGGGCCCTCAAGCTCAGGGGGCCCTCGAATCCTTACCAGAAATCTCCATCGAACTGAATTTTTGTAAATTTCTCCCATTTTCAAAATAAATATGACAGGTTGCAACCCGACTTTAATCATGACAACTCAGTTGAGAGAAATTCGAAATTTATACCTAGGAAATTCTCCAAAATTCTTTCTGTGGGTTGGCAGTGTTGTGAATTTGATGGATAGCGATATGTTCGTTTTATTATTCATCGATGTGCGTTTTATTATGAATTCGAGTTAAGATCTTTTTTTCGAGAACGGTTAAAAAATTAATTCTGTATCAGGAGTAAGTAAGCTAATGTCAATAAACTTTTTAATACTGGTCAATATAGTGGTTCAATTTTATTTGATTTTACCATCGTTAAATGGGGAAAAGTTGGTGATATTAAGCAAAAATTGCCCAAAATTGACAAGTTTTTTAGTCAGCCTTCTGCAAGTACTTCTGGACAAAATATTTCTGTTGATAGTGACTCAAATAATGTGGTAACTGTAGTGTTAGTTGAGAAGCCTACTGAAGAAGATTCGACAATTATTGCAGTTGGAGATACCTCCGCCGCCCATCATGTGAACGTGAATGACGTTTGCATGGCACACATAAGAGCGGAGGATTTGGAGGAACCACAGACCTCTACATTTTTTGAAAATGTGTACGATAAATCTTCTTATGACTTGGGAAACTTCACGAACAAAATATTAAGTGATAACGAAAAACGTCAAATTCTTGATATGGGGCCTTTACAGCCTTCAGGACCTTTTCCAACAGACATCAACCAGAATAATAGATGTTTTTCAAAATCGTACTACGTTTCAAGTTCTAAAAATGGGCCAGTTAATCGTTTTTGGTTGTTATTCCAAAATACTAGACGCTGCCTATTGTCAGCCCTGCTGGTTATTTGCTTCACAAAGGAATAATGTTTGGTGTACGGGAATTCGGGATTGGAAGCATTTATGAGAAAGAATTAAACAACACAGTTGTTCAAGTGGCCATTCAGAAGCATGTGCTGTGTATGAATTTTGGAAAAAAATGATACTAATACTATCGACAAGGAACTTGAAAATGAAATTCGCAAAGAAGCATAATTTTGGAAAATGGTTCTTCAAAGGTTATTCGATATCATACGTACCCTAGCAAAGAGTTCTTTGGCTTTGAGAGGACATCGAAAAGACTTAAGTCAGAAAGGATATCATGGAAATTTTCTGTCTTTTGTAGAGCTTGTCGCCAGATATGATCACATTTTGCGGCGAGTTTTCGATATGCCCAGAGGTAACAATTATTATTTCTAAATTTTTTATTATTTTATTTTGTTTATAATTATTAACTGTTTAATATCAGGACTTTTTTGAAATTGCCTTTTTTTGTTTTTAGGATCTACGAGATATTTCAGCGCAACAATTCAGAATGAAATGATTGAGAGCATGGGGAATAAACTCGAAACTCTTCTACTAGAACAAATTAGGGCGTCACTGTTTTTCGCCATCATAATGGATACGACACAGGACATATCGAAGGTAGATCGGCTAAGCATTGTTGTGCGGTATACAATAATAACCAGATCGGAAAATGGACAGCTAATTGATGTAGAAGTAAAAGAATCTTTCTAGGCTTTTATGCAGCCAACAAACATGGCGCAGCAGATTTAGTAAGCCAAGTAACTATATTATTTATCGACAAAAATATTGATTTAAAAAAATGTGTGGGGCAAGGCTATGATGGAGCCAGCGTGATGAGTGGTGTGTATAATGGTGTACAAAAACATATTAAGGATATCCAGCCTAACGCGGAGTACGTACATTGTGCCACTCATAATTTAAATTTGGTGATAAACGATTCCGTTAGCGGCTTTGTGGAAACAGATTTTTTTTTGCAATGTTACAGGATTTGTATAACTTTTTCGGAAACAGCATCAAACGTTGGAATCTATTGTCAAAATTTACTGGGGAATCGGACACCACTTTAAAAAAACTAAATCCGACTAGATGGTCCAGTAGGGTCAATATGATATCTGCAATAAAACTTCGTTTTTTTGATATTATCAAAGCATTATCATCAATAGTTCTAAAGAGTCCTAATAAAGATGAGCGTAATGAAGCAGAGAGTATTAAAATAAAAACGCTAAATTTCGAATTCGTGTTGCTTTGTGAATTTAGGCACAGATCGACATCCAAAACATTATGTATCCAAAACTTTACAAAAATGCGACATTAATTTGGGCGAGGCAAGTAAAGCTTTAGCAGAAACGACAGCAAAGTTGCAAATTTATAGAAATGATTTCGAATTATTCAAGTGCAAAGCCAGTGAAACTGCAAGAAAATATTCAAATTCAAAATATCTTTATTTCATAGGTTACAAAATAACACTTGAAATACGTCATAATTTTTTGCGAATTTACACTTTACTGCTCGTTCGGAAGGCAGTTTTACCTCAAGAAGAACGAGCAAGAAACTTAAGGGTAGCTCTTTTCTAATTTGCACATACATAGCCAAAACAAATACGGAATCATTAGGAATGACACAGCCCGGTAAGAGGTCGAGCCGCTTATGGCCATTGATTTTTGTCTTCTAAATATTCAGAAATTGCATAGTACCCTTTTTTACTGAGTGATTGTTTAATAACACTCTTAAATTTATGTAGGGGTAAATCTTGTATATCTACAGGAACCTTATTGAATAGGCGCACACGGAGCTCTCTAATTGAATTTGAGACTTTACTTAGTCGACTAACATGTGAATTCAGTTTATTTTTATTTCTGGTATTGAGATTATGTCGACTACTATTTCTTTTAAACATTTCTAAATTTTTTTTACATATAGTAAATTTTCATAAAGAATTGAGATGCCAGGGTTAAAATTCCAATTTCCTTAAACTTATTTCTAAGGGATGTACGAGGTTCGAGCTTGTAAATTGCGCGAACGGTCCGCTTCTGCAGCACGAAAATTTTCTGAATATCCGCGGCGTTTCCCCAGAGCAAGATGCCATACGACATCAGACTATGGAAACAGCCAAAATAAACCAATCTGACAGTTTCGACGTCCGATAAATTTCTCACTTTTTGACAGCATAGGCGCCAGAGCTAAGCCTTTTCGCCAACTTACTTATATGAGGACCCCATTGAAACCTGTTATCTAAAGTAATTCCTTGGAACACTGTAGAATTAACAAACTCCAATTCTTTGTTGCGTACTGAAATAGTTCCGGATCCATGCCTTACATTTAGAAGTGAGAATCTTATACATTTTATTTTCATTTCATTAAGAAGTAAGTTATTTGCAGTAAACCATTTCTCTACCTTAGAGATAGCATTGTTCACATCGTCATAAGTAGGCTGTTGTCTTTTAACTTTGAATAACAAAGAAGTATCATCTGCAAACAGTACTATCTCATGAGCATCCTTAACAAGGCTAGGCTGTAGTACAGATACCCATTTTTAAGAAAAAAGGCAAAGGAAAGTTAAAAAACATTTTGATGAATTAGCTGCTGATCACCGATTTCCAAACATAGAAGAAATATTTAAAGTTGAGATTTTCAATAATGTACTAGGCACATTAATAGCTCAATTAAATACACGTTTTACAGGTATGAGTGCAGTCTGTCATATATTCGATTTTCTAACACCAACATTTTTATTACATATTGACGAAGCAACTTTAGTACAAAAGTGTGACGAATTCCAAAGAAAAAATTCAGATATAAAAGGCTCTAATTTTTCACTTCAATTTATTAATATTTACCACCTAGTTTTACCTCAATTAACTCAAACATGGACTGTGCACCTATTATGTAAGGAAGCAATGAGCAAATATGGAATGCTAGAGTGCGACCTAACGGAAGTATTTACAGCAATGTTATTATTCTTTACAATTCCTGTTACTTCTGCAGCAGCTCAAAGATCATTTAGCAAATTAAAAAAAATAAAAAAATATTTAAATAATAGTATTAGCCAAACTCGACTCCAACATTAATTGCTAATAGCAACTGAAAACAAAACCGCATCAAGTCTGGATTTAATCGAAGTCATTGATACTTTTGCGCAGACTAAAGCTAGGAAAAGATTGTAAATATAATAATTATTTAGTCAGTTGGTAGGTCCGACCTTTATATAATAAACTTTCAAATCTTTTCTATTTCGTTTTATTATCCAATACCTACACCAAATATTAATTGTAATTTATGTTGTTACTGTTTAATATTTTTATTACCTGCCCTGCAGTGCACAAAAAAAGAGCTGATGATAAAGAAGCTTAGCATTTTTAGTGTATTTCTATATTTAATATTTTTACTTGATAAAACCTAATCAGTTTAGATAGCAGTGGGGCCCCATTTTTTTGATTTGCCCCAGGGCCCTTGGTTACCCTAACTACGCCACTGGATGGGAGATTTACCTAAAGATCGAGTTTCTATGATTCGACCATTCGTTGGCGTGGGTACAGATTTCGCGGATCTATTTTATATAAAATCTCACAACTTGCGGCTAAAATATTAAAGGCATACTTGTGTGTTTTCGTTTGTCTTGCAACTACAGCGGTTCATTTGCAGGTGCTGTCAAATCTTTCAACACCAGCGTTTCTAGGCGCATTAAAGCGGTTTACTTAATGGCTCGGGTTACTTTCATTTATTCGTTTCGACTGCGGAACTAATTAATAGGCACGGGTAATCATTTGCAGGAGAATCAATCTATTATTGGTCACACGATGTTGAAACAGGGCATCACCTGGATATTTGATCCAGCTTCGTGTCCGCATTGAGATGAATTAATCAAAGCAGCAGTAAAATCTGCTAAACCACATGTACGGTGGGTAACTGGGGGGAAGAAGCTCATATTTTCAGAACTCTCTATCGTTTTTTTTTTCAAAATTGAAGTGGTATTACATTCGCGGCCTTTTTATATCCTGTTTCGAATGACGCCAACGACCTAGCAATTTTAACTACTGATCGTCTTCTAATTTGCCAGAGATTGAAAGCTGTTTCAGTATTTCCATATTACGATATACCAATCTCGCGGTTATCGCGGTTTCAACGGCTGTAGCAGATCGTACAAAATATTTGGGATTTATTTCAGTCCAAATATTTGCACTCGGTGCAACAACGGTACAGGTGGACGGACTTGCGGGAATCTCCTCAAGTTAGAGATTCAGTTTTAATCAAACAGGACAACGTCCCTCCCTCCAGTGGCGATGCCGACGCATTTTAAAATTGTAGCATGGGCGGACCGATTATGTGCGGGTAGTAGATAATACGGACATTTACCAATGTTTTACATCGAACAGTCATTAGCGTTGTTCGTCTACCAGTTCAGTATGCAGTAACCTGCTTAGAGCACGGGGATATTTGTGTTATTCTCCTCTTTTTAAAATTGTAGTTTGGTTCCCTAAATCATAGATAACTATGGACGCGGAGACTGGTGAGAATAAACGCAACAAGGCAACCGTCATTTGCCGTCTATTGTTGAACCTGGGTGCTCGACGGTGACAAAGTGGGTCTTTTCGGAGGCAAATGTAATAATAAAAGACAGGGACCGGTGCGGTATTAAGCCAGTTCTCATACAAAAAAATAATTTGCGGAAATGTAAAACAAAAATATAGCGACACTAGGCGATCACGCGTCGAACGCTGGAACTTTTGGGACGACATGTCGACCAGGTAAGCCTCAAAGTGATATAGCTCGGGCTGTCCGGGTGCGTACAGCAGTAATTACCTAGTGAGAACTTTTTTAACTAACGGTTATTCAAAAAACAATTTTTCTTCATGCAACTTCTGCCTATTTTTAACAGGATTTTTTTTTCTAGACACGTTTGGTATATTAAGTAAACATTCAGCATAAGGGTAATCCAATGAAGTCGATTTAATACAAATTTATTTCGTCATGCTATGATTTTCGTGCTATTTTTATTCGATGATAGTAATAAATCCCCGAATTATATTAAAAAAGTACAAGTTCAATTCGAGCGGGGAAGATTACATTCGTTGAATATTTATCATGTTTTATTTTCATTTGACCCAAATTTGTTTATGGTAAAAAAAAATTATATATAGTATCGGATTATAGAAGGAAAGTGTTGATTTGTCTGTTGTTGAATTCTGTCTTGTCGTATATTTTTGAATATGCAGGCTAAGACAGAGATATAAAAGGTATTTTGGTATTGATTTGATTTGACAGAAAAGAGACGTGAAATGCCAGCTTCCGCTGCTTTCCTTACCATAATTCCACTGCCTCTCTATTAGTCCACCGCCCTCTTCATCAACGCACTTGTGACTGCTCCGGGTTGCGAGTGTCCATGGGTATCAATGACCACCTACTGTCAATTGGCACGCATGCTCGTATGCCTCTCAGAATATCATAAACAATAGATGGTTAATTCGCTTTTGAGTGATAAAGCAAATCAATCATTTCGAGAGTTTTAGTAAGGCTGACGACGGGTTTTCTATTTTTATACTTTCAATAAATAGAAAATAAAAATAGGTATATTCTGTATTGCAGTTCGACAACACAAAATTGTATTTTCCAAACAGTGGTTTTATTACTGAAAATGTGTACCTAAATATCTTAGTAGCATTAGTCATTTCTTTCTATAGCCTGCTTCAGCAGACTTGCTGCAGTTTCCTGTAAATTTTGCAAATAAATTCCAATTTATAATAGTTAGTTATTCACGGTGTGTTTCAAAGAAATTGTTTTTTTTTTTTTGTTGTATTATGTCATAAACTCTGCAATATGATGAATATTTTTTTTATTAAATATACAATTTCCCACGCGCAGCTTCACCCATGTGGAATAAATTTCTCGCATTTATTCCTATTTCTCGTTGCATGTTTTGTTTTTTAAACGTCTGATATTCTGATGTCAATTCTTATCATATCATAAACATCATTTCTCATTGTAGAATCTGATAATCCGAGCTGGCTCGGCGGTTTTTGAGTTTGCCGTGGATTATCAAAACAAAATTTTCAATCCCAATCGTTACGACCGTTTGTGAAATCATTGTAGCATACATATCCATATTATTCAAATTTTGTGATTAATATATGTTATACGATTTACTGACCCTAGTTCTATCATTTTTAGTTATTCTCACGGTTTCTTAAAAAATATATTGTACACTCTTTCACTGACTTCTAACTGTCTCTGTACTAGATTTTATTGAAATTAGTAAAACAATGAAGGTGTTTAGTTATATTCACGGAACAAATCCTAAAAAAGTGCCTTATATCCTTACTTTTACTATGTCCATACTAAAATTTTGGAAAATCGCTAAAACCATAAAGGTTCTCATTTATTCTCATGAATCCTTAAAATGTATCGTATATCCTTCCATTGGTTTCCGGCTACCTTTATATTTTACATTAAGTTTTAAATTAAGTTCATATACTGAATTCGGCTAAAATATAAAAGTTCTTAGTGACTCCCAAGGAACCCTAAAACCCGTCGCTAATTTTTATTGTAGGTAGCATTCTCCCACGACTGAACCTGTGTGGTCATAAAATGAATTCTTATATCACTTATATCAACTGTTGACACGTGTCCATCACGATACCGATCCCACTTTTCGTCCTCGATTTCATTAGTTCCGGTTCTGGTCCCGATCTCGATCTCGCTTGTCACTTTCACTTGTCACAATCCCACCGTGATCCGTTCTACTGTTCCGAAGGTACCCCAGGCAAACAAATTGATAGATACTAAATATTTAAAAACAAATGTTTGGTTGCTTGTTGCATATAAATAACTTTATGGTAAAACGTTGTAGTTTTAAAATCACAGACATACACTGCATTATATTTATGTATGTAGATTTATATACAATATTCTTTTTTACGAGAGTTATACAATAATTTATAAGTATTACTGAGATGCTTTCACGAAAATCGACTATGTACCAGCTCAAAATATTGTGGCACTTTCTTTAATTGTTTTTGTAACTATTTGATCGATTTCCGCAACACAAACTTCACTGTTTCATCTATATAAAAATAATAATAGCATTACCCACTGATCTCCTTTCCTGTACGGAATACACAATTATGTTAAAGTTGTTAGTCAATGTAAAACGTAAAACTTCGGGGCCAGGTGACTACATAGGCCCCTTAAATTAGTTGCGTACAAGGTGCGGGCCCGAGCTCCATACTTTAGTGAAACTTCTCCTTTCTTAGTAAATACCAATGCTGATTTTGAGGTGTTACAACGTAAGTGACATGATAACGATGAATAATTCTATAGAACTATTAGATGGCTGAAATCGGAAACCACTTTGCTTACAGGTTTTTTTAAGTTTTAATGTCATTTCTGCTAATCATCGCCAATTCGAACCGACTCCTCAAAATACACAATATTGATTCACGGCATCCGTTTAATTTATTTCGCGGCATTGAAAACTACTTTATTTTATGAGTACATTCGTGATAACGATAATTGTTTTACGTTTTGAATTAATATAATACTGTGCGGAATTACAATTTGACAAATGTTTTCGTAGAAAAAAAACTGTTTGAGCAAAACTTGAACTCGCAAATAGAAGACTTAGATGAAAATTAAATGTTTCTTTTTTTCCAAATTTCAAAAAATTTAGTTATCCTGTAATATGTACATGCGATATTTTCTGTGTGTCATAAAATATCTCCGACTCTCATTTACTGAAAATATTTTATTAATATAGAAAAGGTATTGTAAAGTATACACGCTATTACATACACCATAGAAACATTTATACATATATAATGTCTAATATTTCGTCTATTTTCTCTCCCCGCTATCAGTTGAGTTTTGTTTTCGGGATTTTTTTCCGCAAAAGTCCGAAAGAAAACATAAGTAAAAAAAATTAGGTGATTAACAATTGTATAACTTTTTTAAAAATCGACTTACATTTTTTTCCTTACAAGGCTGTATTCCTTCAAGTGTCCAGATGACATTATAATTTATTCCGATTTTTTAATTTAAATGAAAAAATTATTTTGAGTGGTTAGCGGCGAGGCGCTCGCGCTGTAACGGCTGTGCGGAAGCCTAATTTCTGCGTTTAATTAAAATTAGATAAATTTCCTGTTTTTGTTGTAAATTCTCTCTTTCTTCGTAAAAACCTCACTCCTCTCTTAGACTATAAGCAATGCCAACTTACTACCTCGCCATAGGAGAACGAAAGCTCAAACCTGTTTTATCAGCGTCAAGACTTTTTTTTTAATTAGATATTCGAGGAGCGTACGAGCAGGCGATCCATCAGAGAGTAGATGGTCACCGCTGCCCATACACACTCGCAACCCAAGAAGTATCAGGCCATTGCCGATTCCTTGAAACAACGGGACGGAATATCTAATAGATGGGGATCGGGCTGATGGAGGGGCGAGGGGGAAGTAGGCGACCGGAGTATAAAATGATAAAAACTTTTATTTTTTATTTCATTTTTTACATGAAAATATAAAATAAGCCTATATCTTGTATGTTTTTTTTCAGTTAGGACTTGTTATGAATTCAGCACAATTTCCATAGGAAAAATTCTATAAATCTGCCTTAGGAGAAATGTGGTAGAACTATGCTGTGGTCAACTTAGCTGCAGGACGAAAATGGGGCCTGCTCGGCCGGTGAGGTACCACACCCTCGCAGAATACAGGCATGATGTAACAGCTACCGCTGTTGCGTTTCGTCAAATAAAGAGGAGTCCCGATAACCCACACTCTTCTCCATCGCCCTACTCCTTTCTGCATCACCCCACACTCCCCTCCATCAGATATTCTATTCCTACTCAAGGTGCCTCTGGAATCGCGAGTCTGTCGCATTGAGTATCAACGGTGAATACCTATTGTCTGGCATCTCACATCCTCTTTTGTCTCTTGAAAATGTTATGATACAAAAAAGAAGTAAATCGAGCTTGAAAAGCATTACGTCAACGGCGTCTCGACTACCTGTCACGCGTTATGCGCCTGAGTGGTCAGCACAGGTTCAATAACACGGCTGCGCCCGCGCAGACGTAGATATCGGGACACGATAGCGCCGCGGTGTTTACACCGCAAGGCCCCGACCGCTATTTGAATGTGGCGATCGCATCGCGCGGGTCGCGGCCGGGTTAAGGGCACTTAAATACCCAGATCGGCGATATTTGCGCGCGATTTTCGAGTGAAATCTTCTTACTGTATCGAGGATACGATGAACCGATTCACGTTTATTTTACCGTTGCTTATGTTTTAATGCCTTCCGATAATCCTATTGCTACGTCAATACATCCTAAAAGGTTAATATAATACATAGCGATAGATAGATCATCACGATATTCACCCCACGGTTAACTCAGGTGATAATTGATATTTTGTACCTGAACATAAATTAGAAAACTGATCAAGTGCCAGTCGGACTCATGTGGAGAGGGTTCTATTCTATAAATCATCACATTAGACTTCTATGAAATTAAACAACACATTTTAAACACATTTTCCATTCACGGTTACTTTGTGATTTTATGTTACCCGTAGGAATTGAAATAGGATATTCTTTTAGGTATTTATGTAAACTATGAGTGAAGCCCTATATTCCATTTATTTTATTTGTGGGGTTAAAATTTCCGGAGACAGTGGGCAAATACTGGGCTTTTCGTATATTTCTGTCAATATCATTAGAACCGTGAAGTTTTGCATTATCAGTAATCATTAATTGGAATTTATTACAATAAATCCCTTTTGACTGGGCCTTTTACCATTTATTCAACCTCTTTTTTTGGTCCTCTAACATAATAAGGCGTTTATTTTTTCATATATTTGCGATTGGATTACCTATGTATGTATGTATGTGTACGAAAGCGCAACTTTTTGCTTCCTCTAGATTAGGTGTAAATTGTCTATGACGTACGACGAACGTACAAACGATACGAAAATGATCAGTTTTATCGTTAGATACACAGAAGCCTACACTCAGTGTCGAAGGTATTTAGGACGGGAACTCGCATGCATAAGGACGTGCTAACCACCGATTTGTCACAGATAGATAAATGATAACGTGCCAAAACAAATTTGCTTAATATGCAGTCTAATACCACAGAGTGTATACGTCTGATGACAACAAAAGCGTCACTGCCATGTACTTGTAAACTTAAGTTCAGTGACAATGAACTGACTAATACAAAATACAATGTTGACACAAAATATAATTTAAAAATAAGTAAATATTTATAATATGGTTTAACAAAATCTATTACATCTTACAAAATTTTATCATTTATTTGTTACATCTACTAACTTAAAAATTTATGAATATGAGATACTCTCATTTTTATAAAAAGTATTTTAATATATGTATAATTGAAAACGGTCACAAGGCATAATGACATAAAGGCACAAGGCACAAGGTTGTCTTCAATGATATTCATTATTGTGTTTCCACGTATTCTACGTTTTTTATAAAATTATCCGGCTGTGTAATTAGTCGCTCTTGCATCGACGAATCTTTTTCGTAATAATTTTTGAAGTGTGTGAATGCAGTTCATCTTCGAATTCATTTTCTTCCATTAACTTTGATATTTCCATGATGTTTCTGCATGTTTCGCCAGAACAATGGAGGCACACTGTAAAACATTTGAGGCCTGTTTTTCTGCAGCCACACACGCTTCCACAATTTTCTTTGCATCTGCAGAAAATTAATTTCATAAGATCGGGGATGCTGTAGGCTTGGAAGCTTGTATTGGCATCCAAATGTTTGCATGCTTTTTCCAGCCCCAATCTTCAGAATTTTGATACCTTCCGAGCCACGACTAGACCTGGTGATATACTCGGAGACTGAAAACGAGCTGCATCTTGTGTTGGACGCAGTGGTGATAAACTAAATGAATTTTTTGTCACTGTCTTGGCAAATCGTTTTTATCGCATGCCGTCTAGTGAGTAGTCTTTTTTACCGCCGAATAAAGCTACGAAAAAACGTTCGCCAACAGAAGTGAGCAAAGATGGATCGCATGTATTTACAATAAAAAAAACAGATCATAAAACTAAGTTAAACATTTCATTTTAACCGGATTATCATGAGCATTGAAGAACCCGATCAACTTTAGAGCGCTGTAACAGCG
This sequence comes from Eumeta japonica, assembly GCA_005406025.1. Classification (NCBI taxonomy): domain Eukaryota; kingdom Metazoa; phylum Arthropoda; class Insecta; order Lepidoptera; family Psychidae; genus Eumeta; species Eumeta japonica. Next base: position 53,004 of record BGZK01001659.1, on the reverse strand, counting down.
TTTTAAATGAATGAAATTAAAAGAAAATTATAGAGAAAAAATTTCCTCAAAAGACCGTCTACAAGATTGGTCTCAAGTATTTTTTTTTTTTGTAAAGTGTATAAAAAAAGTTATAAAGCAAAAAAGAAATTTTCTCTCTTTATAGCTTATAATTCCTTTAATTTTAAATTTAGAGCAAAAAGTTATATTTGTAGGCAAAGCGATTTGCTACAAAATATGTCTTTACGATTTTTTTGTAGGACACATGGTTTCCGAGATGTCGCGAAAAAGGTGTTTGCACGCCTTTTTCCAAGATGGCGGCCGGGGGCCAAGGGCGGCAACCCCACAAACTTGGGGTTAAGCTTCTATTAATCCTCCACACATGTCCCAAAAATAAAATTGCGTACTCTAAAAAATGTAAAGGTCATGTAATATTTCAATAGACTAAAACCGTCTTCACAATTTTCAATCAAATGAATATTTTAACATATGTGTTATAAAGATTTTTCGTAAAGCCCTGTTAAATTCGGCTGCCCAATTGCAAAACACAGTACCTAACATTTTTTTTCGAAGTCATTCTTTGGCATTTTTTTGTTTTAGTACATTGACAAATTAGCAACAATGCCAAAAAATCGACTTCGAAAAAAAATGTTAGTTACTGTATTTTGCAATCGGGAAGCCGAATTGTACGCATGTTGGTCGCTAATACATACAACATCGCTAATAATTCTGCAAGACTTTCGAGATAGACCTCTCCGCCGAGCGGGGTAGTACTTCGAATCGATTCATGTTTATTCGATTATGGCTTACGTTTTAGAGAGTAGAACGCGCTCGCGGGACCGCAAATTTTACGTTTATAATCCTGATATTAATTCCCTCCGAGTCGATATGGCGACGCTACGGGAAAACTAATCGAAATTCTCGCGGTATAAATATGCATCTTTACGTTTGACAGAATATGCAACTCTATGCAACTATGAGTCGAGCGCCTGTGACTTAGTTCGTGTGCAAAATGAAACGAGCGTGGCGTTGTTTACGGTCGGTTATCCGAGTGGTACCAACGGGCCCCAGTTACTGATCTCACACCAAGCATCCGTTCTATGTTTAAAGGGATGCAACTTTTAAACTGTAATAAGTTGAGTTTCAATTTTCAAATAGTATGTTTTAACAAGAAGAATATCCCATCAAATAAATTTAGGGAGATCCTTGTACAAGACAAATTCTTTTTATCTTTTTTTTTTGTTTTTACTCTGTAGTAAAAACAATAACTTACGACTTCTATCTTGATATGTATATGTACGATATTGCAAATTCTAAAGTGTGACAACAAATAATTATAAATTCGCACCGTTAACAATATTTTTAGTTGATATGGACAGCTTGATCTCTAGTGTTTCTTTCAATGTTGAATGTCAAATACAGACAAATTTCTTCAACTTCCCGCTAAGAAAATCTGAAATTTTTATTTTTTTTTTCATCCGGAATCATCTATTTTAAAATCGACAAGGGTAAATTAATATAATGGTAATTTTCATAGATATTTTCCAGTGATATTTTATTATAAATATTCGTAAATTTGAGAAAAAAATTTTCTACCTATTATTTATTGTGTATTAAAGGCCTGAAGTTTGTAGGAAATTAAATTAAAAATTTAATAATAAATTAAAAGTTTTGAATTTTGACCTAATTAAACAAAATTTCTAAAAACTAAAAAATAATATATATTGACCTTTTAAACTTATTTCTGATGACATGGGGGACGCGTGGGGGGTCTGCATGGTGATTAATCCAGTAATATTTATTTACTTTTAAGTCCCTAATTTTTCTACAAAATTTAGTAAATTCTGATTTGAACATAGGACAACTTTACTTGTCTATGCTTGGAAACGAAAAGCATGTTCAGAGTTTTCTCTAATTACATACACGCTTGCATGCGGTGGTTTATGGTAAGTTATAATAACCAAGAAGTAGGGGAATCACCTCGGACTGTATTCATATCTTTAAATTTATTCGATCTCATATTTTTCCGGTTTATTAAATACGATGTGTTATTAGTTAATGATGTTATACAATAATATATAAAAAAGCTACCTTCTAGCGATTTCAATAAAATCGCTAGAAGGTAGCTTGGATGTAAATTACATTATTTAAACATTATCACTGGACTAGTTTTTCTGAAATTTAAAATTATAAAATGCGTGCCAAATATATAAGTAATTTTGCCAATCGTTACTGACAATAATTTAAAGAAAACAATGCAACGAAGCTCATCATTGGCCGTGTTGGGTTTTTGCATGTAGAACAGTTTTTGACTGTCACACGTCATCCATGACATTGGATGACGTACTTGAATTTTGCATTTATTCTGGAACATTTGATAGTTAACAAATGTTCCAGAATGAAAGCAAAACGTGTTCATATTAAAGGCGGTTTACCAACTGGAATTAAATTTCAATATGTACATAATTTCAAATGTAAACAAACAAATTTATTTACTTTTTTTTTATTCTATATTTTTTAAACATCGACATCATCCTCTTCTTTTTTTGTCATTGTCGTCGTCGGATCCATTGGACCTACGTCGTAATAATAATTGTTATGTTGTATTATGCATTTACAGTGCTAAAATTATTATAGCAGGACTTAGAATAGTAATAATAAAATTATTATTTATCGTATAAGGTAACAATGTCTATGCGTTTCAAATTATGTTGTATCTGTAGAAAATTTTTATAATTTGAAGATACTTTCTATGGAAGTTTTTATTTTGTTACTTTTACTGCTCATAAATATTTTTTACATTAATTTTTTTTTCTTCTTTGGGCTCAATGTTTCCGTAAAAACAAGTTATTTCAATTTAAATATATGTATATTTAAATTCAAATTAATAGATAAAATCTTTTGAAATTCTATATCCACAAGTTTAAAAGAAATTTATACATAATTCATAAAATTTAATTACATGTTTTTATGCGTAATTAACTTGAAACAAAAGCTTATCGTCTTATTCAAAAATCCGAAATACTTCTTCTGTTACAATTAGAATTTTGAAAGGAAATAGAAGAATAGCAACAGAAAACTATGCAATTAAAGTCACAATATAAATATTTAATATGAGGATTGAAATGAAACTGAACAATTCGAAATACATAATTTATTAGCCAGATTCATATTGACTGGAACACATCCATTCATCTTATTATTGTCACATCAAAATCCATGATTACATATGAAAATATGCTCTATTCTTGACAAGAAAATATAGGATTTTTATTTGAGATAAAATGCCTCCAATAGCTTTCGGGTCTGTGATCGATCTGTACTAACTCTTGTTATTGTTTTTCTACTTTATATTCCAAAATCTTATTTATCATATCGTATTCTATCGCAATTGTTCTAATGGGTCTTATGAAACCATCAGTCAAACGGCGAACATCAACCGATATAGAGGCAGGTGACTTTTGTCCCGGTGCAAGTGAAATATCTCGTCGATTTGCGCACGAGCGCGCCATCTGTACACGCCGGGCTAACAATTTCGTCGGAGTACCGCCCAGCAGGGTGCTAAGTCCGATCTCTTCGTGCCAACTCTATCTGATATATTATAAACAATAAATATATTTATAACGTCATATGACGTTTTTAATGTCTATTGTTGCAAGACGGACATGTTAGTTGATATAAATTTCAGTTCTATTAGTTAGAGTTAACTGATTAATAAGCCTTCAGAGCGTATATTTCAGACAAAAATAAAGATTACGCCATGAAGTCAAATATTGATAGAATATTTGTTTGTCATAAAGAAACAGTGAAGGCTGTATTATATCAATTTCGACCCTTCTCTAAGCTCACTGCCGAGGATATGATAGCACTTGATATACGATGGAGTTATGACGGACGGGCGACACGACCGACTCTTGTCCCAACAAGCCGATTTATGGTTTCAACGGCATAGCCCTTGTCGGTGTGTCGACGCCGCGTGCGCCGTCGTGCCGGGGCGTCCAGCTCCGTGGGGAGGTCTAATCTTTTACAATTGCTTTGATTATGCCTATATTGATTGCAAAAAGAATACGTTCTGTTTTACTTATAAATTGAATGCGTGTATCTTAATATATTTTTTTAGGCTTTTTAGACGTGATTCCATGATTTTGAAACGTGGTTTATATGCATAGATTTGAATCAACTATATTATCATCTGAAAACTCTGTAAACACGAAACGGACATACTCTGGTGGACGATATATGTATTTAAAGGCTTTGCTACAGCGCATCAAATACCTTTTTCATAAAAGTCTCACGTTTTGCTCTGCCAAACTCCATAAAAAGAAAAAGCATTTCTAGATTATTATTAATAACGATTAAAGCTACATTCAATAATTCCTTGTTTATGTGAAAGGTTTGAAGTCTATAGCTATTCAGAAGAAATGATTTAATGAAACACAGTATACATATTTTAGGAGAGTAACAAAAGAATGCATCAATTAATTAAACATCGAGATATGTATAGATGCAGCACCTAAAACGTTTAAAAGTTTCCTCTTTAGTACACTTATTTAATACAGTTGGCACTGATACACCGGTATTGATGGACCATGCTTGGTAATATTACTTGGTATATATTAAAAATGGAATATCTCAAGGTTCAACATTAAACCCTCTATTATTTTTGGTGCATATTAATATTTTTGATTTGCAGTTGCCAGACAATATAATTATTTATGCTGATGATACATGTATATTTTACTATGGCGCTGATATTAATGGAATTATAACACAAACTTCGAAAGATCTTAACACACTATCACAATGGTTCCAAAATAATCGACTGACCATTAATGCATCAAAAACAATTTATATCATTTTTAGAAATTGGAGTAAAACTACTGGATCTTTTATAACTCTGGCAATAAACGGAGGAACAATTAACATGCATGATAACTTGGGACTGATTCTTAATAAAGGCCTCATTTGGGACGAACGTATAGTTCACATTAAATTTAAAATCACTCCCATTATAGATGCACTACTGACGATAGCGAACAATATTCCTCTTAAGGTTAAATTTAATATATACAACTCTTTAAAGAAAACGCACCACGAGTATCTTGTGGCTGTCTGGGGTTAGTTCCGCAAATAGAAGTATAGAGGAACTTCAGGTCGTACAAAATAAGGTGATAAAGATCTTCTTTCAATATAGTTTTTTGAACGCCAACAGTTACTATATATAACAACACTAACTAAGATCATGACTATTAAACAATCATATACATATCATACCTGCCTTCTAATTAAAAAAAATGTAAAATAGGGAAACACACACTAGTTAAAATTTATAAATAATCACCAAGTGCGAAAATACAACTTGAGAAGAGCATCTCACATAAGTACACAGTACATAAATCCAAACACTATACATACATGACACTGAAACCATAATTTACGAACGAGTTGAAGTAACTTATGGTCCCGTGATTGTGTTTTGTGAGATTAATAAGCACTCTTATAATTTGACCGATTTCAATAAAATTGCTATGGAGTTAAATTAAAACAAGCAAAATAATGTAACCTCCATTAATTCCATTATTTTTAATGTTTTATGGTTAAGGATCAGTGAAAATTAATGAAATTCATTATCTTTGGACTGGTTTCGCTGTACAGTTTTTATTTTGTTTTAAATGAAATTTGTCTCAGAATATAAAATTGTAGCTCATGACTCGAAAGTAAGTAATGATCATAAAATGTGTGCAAAATTTATAAGCAATATTTATGAATAAATTATGCCAAAAAAGGACAAAATGGAATTTTCCATTTACATGAAAAAAACAATGTCTTTCAATTTAATAATTGAAAGACATTGTTGATAATTCAAATGCCTGCCGATGGTGACTGACAATAATTTAAAGAAAACAATGCAACGAAACTCATATCTAGGTGGTTCTTTTATTGGGTTTAACAGTCACATGTGTATGCCGAAATGAATTTAGTAAAATGATTAAAAATGTTAAGCAATAACTATTTTTAAGAAATTCTATATATTATTTACTAATCGTATATAAATATGTACCGTTAATTATATGGTAGTTTATTGTGAAATAATTATTAATAACAATTAACATATGGAGATGCAATTTATCGAACTTTACCACGTTCCCAAACACATCATTCATAGATATCAAATATTTGAGAATGAAAGCAAATATGCATTCAAATGTTACCTATTGATATGAAACGAATGTTCCTGTAGACGATTGACCAAGAGATTTTCAATTTCAACTATACATCATTTCAAATGTAAACAAACAAATTTATTTACCCAATTTTTTTTGTACCTTATTTCTTAAGGGGCGTTAACATCCTTCTTTTCTATGAAAGCCATTACTTTATTAATTTTACCGCGCATAAAGCTTTTTTAAAATAATTGTAGTATTTTTCTTTGTATAACCTGATAAAAATATTTTTTCCGAAACACTCTTGCGTGATCATTGTTTCCACTGTTACAGATCATATAAACATTCCAAATGTTTATGTCCACAAATTAACGTGAAAGTGATAAAATAACTTTAGTTCTTACATATTCAATTAAATGTTTTTTTAGGTGTATTTAAGATGAAGTTTGTCATCTTATCATAAATATGAAATATTTTTTTCTATGAAAACTGTGCAAATAAAGTCACATTAAAATATGTAATGTAAAGATGTGTTTGCCAACTCTAAAAATATGAAAATATATTCACATAACAAAAATTAATTAACTGGTATATTTACATATTGCTTTTGAGCGTTAGTTACTTAGTTTTCATTATGATAATGTTTTCTGTGCTGTAGATAGGAAATAGTTTTTAAATTCAATTTTTAATTTTCTGACAGCACATAGTACAGCCTACAGTACGCGTTCCTACTTTGCATCGGCAATAGCCAAAAAGATATGATTGGCGTAAAGTTATTTTGTTAATTCACGTGTTACAGACTTTCGAATTTTGTCGCGGCGGCGCATTTACACGAGAGAGTATTATATTCACTTGTTATCATTTTTTTTTTATTATGAGAGCAGTGATGCAATGTTTTTGTCATTGTATGTTATGTGTATCATAACGTATTTGACGTATATTTCAATTAAAAGGTGTTGCGCCCTTCCATTCATATAAATATAGGAGGTTAAATCTTTAAAGACGGCAAAATTTAGTCTAAAAATGCAAAGTTGTGAAATTTTGGGACGCTGAGGAATATAAGATATAGAATGATAGAAATATTTTAGAAAAATGGAAATAAGAAGAATAATAGAAATAATTTTAAACAAAACTTAAAATACGTATGTTCTAAGATAATAAAATGCTAAAATTTCATGCACGCCATCAATCTGACATTATCTTAATTTTTAGAGCAAAAAACCGTGATATGAAAATTTGAAAATCTAATATAATTAGAGTATGAATTCAGATGTAAACCAATATATGGGAAAAGATTTACCAACTTCTCCTTATTAAAAATTAAAATTTTCAAAAATCCGGATAATTTAAAGAAATTGAAATTTTATTTGAAAAAAATGTCCAATAGTTTCAGAGCTTTCGGGTCCAATATTTCGCCATTATCGGTATCGAATACAAACAAAAATCATCTGTCCAATATATTTTAATGAATGAATTATCCACACATATAATGAGGTTTGTACGGAACCTTTAGGTTACGAGTCACATTCACACTTGTCCGGTTTATTTTATTAACGTGTTGGTAAATGATACTGTGGTGTAAAAGCTCACCAATGTAAAATTAATGAAATTCAAATTTAATATAATTGTGATGTATCTAATACAATATATATAATACGACAGTTCAAAATAAAGAAAATGCGGGTTTTTAGTTTTTTAACCATTTTTATTCTGTAATAATTTAAATGTGTCAGTATTATCATACTATTCTGTTCAATTACTAACATAATGTTGATTTTAATCCTTATCAAAGAAGTCGACTCGAATACAATATTCAATTGGAAATTAACCCGGCTGTAAGTAAAATCTAAAAACGAGTATTCTCACATGTAAAAATAGTTCCTCAAGCCGGGTTTAGTCGATCCGAGGAGATTCAAGCCTTGGGCTTGAATCTCCTCGGCCTATTGATCAATCCGGCATCTTAGTAGGACTAAATTGACCAAATATAAATTATTAAAGTGTAGAAAAACTCTAATAAAAGTTTTACATTAAACAACGTAGACTTAAAATCGTGCACTTCACGCCAATGAATTCACAAACGTTTTTGAATTTGTGATAAATACGAATTTATAATAAAACTGGTTGTTTTATTATAAATTCGAACACGATGCATGTATTGTACTTTCATTAACATAACAAACGAGCCCAACATTGCGCGACCACACAGCCCACGGGTCGGGAATTAATAAAATCCACATAAGCGGCACACGCGCCGGACCCTAATGGGGTGAGACGGTTATCTGCGCATTGTGTTTTAGATAAAGGTGATCTTATAACTGCATTGTTTCGCGAATTAACAATACGATGCGCGGAAACAATCGGCGCGCCGGACACGACCGTGCTGAGTTACGTGGTCGGCGCACGCGCACCCGCGGCCCGAAGGCTTTCAACGACGACCCGCATTGGTGTTTAATGTAAATTAGAATTGTTCGAGATCCTATGAATTTCCATTACTTTGTGGAATGCGGTGCTACCGAATTTCCTTTATTATTCGACATCTGAATGCGAACAACTCAGTCAATTGAAACTGCGACTGAAACCTAAACGTCCGCTACTTTATGCTTCAAGAGGAAACGGTACTATTTAGATGTTCGGGCTCAGGGTCGGACGGCTTGAAGGGCCCAGTCCGACCGAAGTGGTATAATGGTTTTAAGAGCTCCCCAAAAGCCTTTGATAAGGATAGATGGAAGACACAATTTTAATGGTTTTAAATGTACGTCGAATAAAACAAAGCAGATCAAAATCGATTGATTCGTTCAAAAGTTGCCGCTGTCTGAAAATTTTCAAAAAGTAATTTTTTATTTATATATTTATTAAATTTCTCTTATTTCCACATGTCGTTTTTAACACATCCTTCCCATCATATATTGAAAAAACTACTTAAAAGCCTCAAAACAGATCAAAATCAATTATTTAGTTCAAAGAAATAAAAAAAAAATCGTTTTTTAAATAACTTTAGAATACTCTAAATATCCCTTAACTGAAACTTACTTTTACACACTATGGCTACATAATTCTTAACCTTATTATCTGTGTGCGATGAACAAATTTGCATAAAAAAAAACATTATTTATCTTTTTGAGAGATAAGTATAACCAATTTTATATGGAATTAATGTTGTAGAAGCTATCCACAAAATTTATCGTTATTTATTTTGATTCAAGAGTTATTCTGAAAAAAACATTGTACGGATGAACCGGAAAAGCCCTCAGGAATAGACAGTTTTCGAGGGAATTCACTCTTCCGACTTCTCGTCCCAAGTGTCCAAGCGCTCCGGACCGCGATCGTTTAGTGGCACTGTTTTTAATTCTTCACTTCGGCAAATTATATGTTTTCTGTATAAAGGGAAATTTAATCACGCACCGGTGCGCGTAATTTGAATTACACTCGTCCGTGCGTAAGCAAAGTACCTCCAAAGGCAGCCAGCTAACGAGTCTGTATGACATCTGCCCACATATTCCCCGGCCCCCGTCTGTCAATTGTCTTTCATCTATGAAATAGAAACTATAGTATTAAGGGGGGGAAAATGGCGTAAACAAACCTTTACTTATTTACGCTTTACGGTTTTTATTCCGTCTTATATTATTTTAAAAATGTGTCAGAAATATATAGTTATATTAAAAACACTATTGGTATATCGAGAAACTGTAATTCTTAATCACAATTTTAGTAGGGAAGACCGGGTACAAAAGAAACGACGGGTCTAAAGTAACAAACACTGTAGATTTATCCAATAATCGAAACGCTGCCTTACTACTGTCCGAAAATAGCCAGTGACAAACCCTCTACATTTAGTCGCTATGCACGCGTTGCGCCGTGATATCGACGTAATTACTTGTATAGTAACTCTTGATTAAATTGATTTCACAGTATTTTTATTATTTTTTGCGTATCAAGTTCCATTTTTGATAAACATTCGGGGAAAAAAAAAACAGGATTGGGTACAAAAGTAACATAGCCCTATACAAAAGTAACGTTACTTTATCCCCGTAATGTAAGGAGTATGATTCACCTAAGTTTTATGTTTTTTATACCAACAGAATATCACGATAGCGAGTAAGGAAGACGACTCGAGGGACCACTAATATGAAAGTGTACAAAAAAACTGCTGACGAACATTTGAAAAATAAAGAAACAATTAGAGTTCTGGTAAAAAATACAATATTTGCCATGTGACGTTATAGGCAAGGCTAGACTAGTGGCTTTCTATTGTCGTAAACTCTTGTAGGATAAGAAGCTAAATGTATAGGTTTGATATTAAATGAGGTTTACATTAACTAACGTCAATCCCGTACTAAGCTTTCTATTCTACAAGCATTTACGACAATAGAAAGCCACTTGTCTAGTCCTGCAGACATGTCAAAAAAATAAAAGCACAAAGTTATTACAATAGTTGGCTACCGTTGCGTCATACGTGTGCTTACTGTCGATGAAAAAAAAAACTGCTGGACTATTTGATTGAATTCTCTGGAATTTATTCAGAATTGGCCCCATCTAAATTACATAAACTGGCATATGAGTCAGTGATTAAAAATGATAAAAAACCGGGAAAAGAGCATGACACTCAAGTGGCGGGAAAGGAATCAATAACTGGTTTTTTAAAACGTCACTCAACCTTGTCTTTGCGATATCCTCAAGCAACGACCTTATCACGAACCTCGAGCTTTAGTGAACACAATTTTAATTATATTTTTTATAACCTAGCAGATGTTATGAACATGTACAAATTTGAACCAAAAGATATTTAAAATATGTATGAGAAATGGATAACCACAGTCCAAAACCTAGCAAAATAATAACCCAGAGAGGAATAAAACAGGTAGGTGCAGTTACCTCAGTGGAATTTGGGAGATTAGTAACTGGTGCTATTTCCACTATTGCAGAGGGAGGACATACAACTCCTTTTTTTCTATTCCCTTTAAAGCGATATCAAGATCACATGATACGTGAAGGTCCTATCGGTTATTCTGGTGCTGGCAACGCTACTGGATGGATGCAAGACGCAGAATTTTTGCTATTTCTAGAGCACTTTAAAAAACAGGCCAAGTCAACAATTGATCAAAAATGCTTGCTATTACTGGACAATCATGCATCACATATATCAATCAAAACTCTAGATTTTTATAAGAGAAATGCAATAGTTGTAATGTCGTTTCCACCCCACTGCACTCACTTTAGCCGCTAAATAGAGCCCTTCAAAATTTGGGTCATTCAAATAAATAATAAATATAGCTACAGACAACTGGATGCGAAATCACGTCCGACAAGCGATGAATGTCTATTACATTCCTGGGATCGTGAGAGAAGCATTTAATCTCACTGTCAATAATAAAAATGTTATTGCTGGATTTACTTGCACTATTATAAGTCCACTTAATATAAATATATTTGCTGAGGCTGAATTTGCACCATCATCACGCATCATGACGCAGCCTGTCCCTTGTAAATTAACGGAGAAATTCTACATAATGATCTGTCGGCCAGATGCGCCGTACACTCAACCCTCCAGTCTACATTAAACATACCAACTGGCCATTTTAATTCACTAATAGCAATACCGAGCGAATCACAAGTAAGCTGTTCTCAATGGATTCTTTTCTCACCTCAAAATATTGGATCTAATCCAAGAACAGGTACGAGGACTGCAACAAATAACGCAATCAAAGAAAAATACAAAAAAGGGAAAGAAGCAAAGAATAAAATTTTACAACCTGATAATGATACAACCACAGAAAAGAAGAGAAATAAAATAACGACAAAGAAGGCATTTAAAGGAAGGAAAAACAATGAAAATAACAATTCATCTGATGAAGATGATTGCTTTTATCTACTTTGTTTATAGCCTTTTAGAAATAGTCAGTCAAACTAGCAATGGATACAATGTATTGAACGTAAAAATTGGTCACATGCTGCATTTATCAATGATGATGCACACTATATGTGTTATAACTGCGATTCTGAATAGAGAACAGAATTTCATTAAAAAGTTGATTTATTATTTAGTACCATGAGTAAGAGTAATTCTTGACTAGAAATCAATAATAGTTTTGAGTTTAGTTTGGTTACAGTTTATACTTTGTTGTAACTAAAGATCAAAAAAGTAATGTAACATAAATTCTCCTCTACGACCATCCACAAGCTCAGGAAGTATATTTATTATCTCCTGTTTGATATATCATAATTTTATTTCTTACTGTTTACGAACCTTTGATTTTGGTGCAATATCCAACTATCAACTTTGTTTTTTAAGCAGAAGAACTAATTAGATTTTGGAATTTATTGGTGGTTTAAAAAATATTGAATATATTACTATCTGAAAAATTTTCCAACACACGCTCGCACACAATTATATACAGACATCACTCGGGAAATGATTGAAATTAATTACTAGGACTCTAGAACGTTAAGATTTGATAAAAACATGATTTTCAAAAATCGAATTGAAAAAAGTAATTTTACAATTTTATTAAAATTTTCGATTTTCATAGCGGAAACTTACGATCAGATACGAGTTTTAGTCGCATAGAGAGGGTTGGGTAATTAACCGATCAATATCTAAATCTAGTCAGCTTTTTCCAAAAAAATGTACTCAAAGGATTTTACTGCACGATAAAAAATGTAAAAGTTATTAACAAATTAAGATGAAAAAAAAGTTATTTCGTTTTTTTTGTAATTACTCAAAAACTATTAATATTTTAGAAATTTAAAAGAAATATTCATAAAGAGAAGAAAATTTCCTAAAACATCTTTACTCCTGGAACTCTACCTCCATTATTTATAATTTTAATTTAGTGCTAAAAATAGGGCTCCACGCTGCCGATACAGCATTGCCGCGCTACCTCTCAACAGTGTCTATCATATAAAATATTTTTTTATAAGATTAAATATCAATATTAAAATTTAAAAAAATTATGGTGTCATCAGAACACTTCAAATAATAAAGCTGCTTTAGAAATAAAAAATTGTTGATTTTACTAAAAGTTTTACAATTATTAACCAAGTAATTTTTCGTGAACTTTCATTTTTACAAAAAAACGGTATAAAAGTTTAAATAATTGGCCTATACATTTTTGGCTTTTAATTTTTAACAATAAATAAAAATCCTCAATAATGTTGTTAAAAAATTTTATACTTATGTACAAATGTTAGAAATTATCAGATGAAAGAATAAGAAAAATAATAATTTTTGAATCAGTCTACAAAATAATCAATCAAATCTTCCAAAACCTAAATTTTATCGAAATACTAGACGAAAATGAAAGCTTTTTGTACACGTAAAAAATATAGTTATCCTAAACTGCTTGCAAATTTGTTTTAACCCTACAATGAAATGTGCTAAATAATAAATTGTGGTAGAGTTATGATGTGGCTAATTTAGCTGGAGGAGAAAAATGGGCCAGCTCAACCGGAGAAATACCACACTCTCACAAAATACGGACGTGAAGTAGCAGTTTCCGCTGTTCATTTCGTCCAGTGAGTGGGAGTACCGGTGGCTCCTTTCTCCCTCCATCAGCCCGATTCCTCCTCTATTAGATATCCTATTCCCTTCCAAGAGGCCGACAACGCACAGGTCACTCCGTTGGGGTTTCGAATATACATGGGTGACTGTGATCATTTGTCTCTGATGGCTTGCCTGCTCGCTTGTTCCTCGAATATGATGTAAAAAACATAAATAGCATTTAAAGATTTTCCAAAAACTTGTCAGTTACCTTCTGCTAGAATTGTATTTGTAGTATATTATCATTTACACATTTTCTTTATAGAAATAAAATGTTGTCGATTTTATTATTTCTGCACCCATTCTGCTTGACATACATTCTTCATGTGAATACTATCCATTGTTTGAATTCTTACATAATGGTAGTGACCATCATGGCCCATTACGCCATTATCCTTCACTGACCATCGTGAAATGAAGCCTAAACTAAGCACTACTATGTGTTTTATTTAACTTTATTTACAGATATTTCTAAAAATTACATTTTCATTAATTATTACCATTAAAAACTTTACAAACAGCTGTAAAGTTGTATGTAAATAACAGTATTATTTGCTCAGTGCATTATAATCATGTTATTTTCCAATGTAATTTTAAAAATACCAATTTCCTTTTAAAAGTTTGTCGTTTTCATTTAATGTATATTATTTCTAAGATTTATATTTTAGAGAATTTAGTTCAAGTTTGTTATGGAACGCTACGAAAAATAAATGTCAAAGTACAATATAACTTAAAATCAGGGGGGTAAATAATTAGATATAACTTTGAAATCAAATAATTATGTATGTATAAATAAACGAATATGGAAGACCGAAACTCAACTAAAGAAGTTCAAGAAAAACCGCCCTCCAAAGGAATTGACATAACTTTTACGAAAACTTTGCCTGATTCAATTTTATTGCCTCAGTGTCTAACAATTTTAAATCTTTCTGGGCATGCCTTAACAGAAGTACCTGACACAGTAATGATGTTGACAAATTTAAGAATACTCGATTTATCTAGGAATAAAATTATGAATTTCACGAATTGCCCTAAATTTTATAAATGTATTGAATTTTTAAATTTAGCTCACAACAATTTGGAATCACTTCCGTATTGGATATGGACCAATAATACTGAAAACCTTTCATATATCAACCTAAGCTATAATAAGTGTATATTTTTTGACAAAAATATTTGTTTTGACAATATGAAATATGAATGTCTAGCAAAATATGTTGATTTGACAAGGTGCATGATTAATTCTATGTTTGATGTAATAAAATTATTTCCTTATGTGAACGAACTTGTTCTTGGTGCGACTGAGTCATCAAATAATTTGAATATTTACAACAATTTTATAGAAGAAGTGCCTTACGGTAGTTTGTTAAAATGCCAGCAAATTGAGAAACTCATACTATGTAACACCAAAATATATACTGTCAATAATAACATAAATGTATTACAAAATCTAGTCATATTGGATTTGTCAAAAAATCATATTAGTTATATACCTAAAGAATTTTGCGAGTTAAAAAAACTGGAAGTTTGTATATTGGCATGGAATTCTATTCTTTATTTACCAGATGATTTCATAGTATTAAATAGGCTCATAAAGTTATATCTAAGTAATAATAGATTGTGCATGGTTCCAGATGGTCTATTAACTTTACCAAAGTTACAAATTTTAGACTTGTATAACAATAATATTTACACTTTACCTGTAAATAATTCTAAAATTGAACATATGGACTTAGCTCAAAATTTTTTTGAAGAACCTACATCTGAAGAATACATTCAAGCTAAAAAGAAACTTAGATCAAATGTAATTCCTACAGAACTTGATGCTAGGATTGACGGCATGTAAGTCAAGAGCTGTATTAAAATATTTTATTTATTTTTCTTGTATAAATTGTTAAATTTGGATTTTATTATGAACATTGTAAAATACCGCATGTGTTTCCTACTTGTTCTCTCCAACAAACAATCACATCAAGTCAGTCTATTTAGTACACGTAAAATTTTAGTAAGAGTAAAGTTTATAAAACAATAGCACACTTTTTACTAAACGTAAATTTCTATTGAGTCAAATCCAATTTTTAATACGATGTATATTGAAAATCCTTTTGTAAAGTATGGACTTTATTTATACAGAAAACTAGAAGAAGTAGAAAATGAAGATTGCTTTCAAGAACCTGAAGACTCAAATTCTCTAGCAGATGATTCTCCTTGTAAAACTCAAGACATTGGTATTTTTTTTTATGTTTTACTTCACTGTTAATATTCTGAATCTACATCATGATCAGTCTCTTAGAAAAATTAGTTTTTAATAGTTTACAATTTAAAAAAAAATGTTAGGCTAGGGCTAGGGTACCCCAGTGTTAGCTTACATAAATTAAATTGTTTTATCTGTAGGCAGTTTCATGAACCTTACAAAAAAAAATTGAATAGGTAGTATTGTCGCACACCATTTGTAATTCTATAATCAGTTCTGTTACTTTTTTCGCGTTTATACAATCATTCCCATGACTATGTCATGGTGTACTGTGATCCGATTCAAAATCTAATTCCCAAGCCTTTCTAATTTCATTAATTACTTATTTATTTCATGCCAATCCGCTATATACAACTTAGAGTAACAAGTAATAATATATACTTTATCTATATATATATATATATATAAAAGTCCATGTGTGTCTGTATGTATGTTCCCTATGAACTCCGAAACGGCTGGACCGATTTCAATGAAATTTTCAGGTTATCTTCAGATTTGTCTAGTGTGTGATCCTATGAAGTTTGGTACCGATAAAATGAATTTTTTTTAATTTTTTTTTGCACTATCAATGACAGTATCAGTGTCTATCTCCTATTGTTTTCATAGCACCCATTATGTTGACACATGTATATTTTCATTTGATTAATCACTATGTATAAAAATCCAGTGTCACAATGTTTGTCCACGATTAACTCTAAAACAACTGAACTGACCTTCATGAAACTTGGCATTTTTATGTAATTAGTTCCAACGTGAAAGATAGGATACTTTATATTCTGATAGTTGGTATAATTGTCAAGTACTTTTTTTTTCAAGAATTTTTTTCAGATTTTTAATCCATAACTACACACAAACACAAGTTTTAATTTCCCTAGACCCTCGCCCCTCAATAGGGCGGTATAAGACGTATTGACAAAAATATTGCTTATCAATTTGTACCACATTCAATCTAACATAATTACTATACTTTAAGACTTATACTGGTAGCGGTATTGAAATTGAAAACGGGATGGGGAACAGAATCGAGAGCCAGGACCGGCTCCGAAATTGAAAACAAGACCTGGATCAAAATTGAGTGTGGGATTCACATCAGAATCGAAAGCCTAATCATGATCGAAATATAAAAGATGAGGAATTGTTTGCCCTCGGCTTCGTCCAACTAGAACTGTGATTGGTAGCAGAATCAGAATTGAAAGTGGGACAAGGAACAGAATCAAGTATGAGAACAGGATCACAATTGAAAGCAGGACTGAAATTTAGAACGGAACGGGTTGAAAATGAGTTTGGGATCGAATCAGAATCAAAATGTCATTGGGATCGGAATGGAAGCTCGACTGGGATTAAGATTGATATTGTTCAATACAGAAGATGAAAAATTCATTATATGTCCATGCTGATGAAACTGCAGACATTGACTATGTGGTCAAGCCACTCACAAGTAAGGGCAGAACATTTATCAGGCGGGACAGCTAGTAAACAAATATAACTAAATATTTATTGAAGCTTAAATTACACCACAGGAAAGAGAAAAAATAGTTAATAAACTAATAGTGTTTTTAATCTTGAGAAATCTTGAGAAAAAAAATTCTTAAAAATTTGTTGTCAGGGCGATATTTATTGACTAAAGCTATCCTGTTCCTTGATTTGTGATGTACAAGCTCTTTGAAGACTTCACTACATTTAGCAATCTACAAGATCTTATTTCTGATTTAAAGCATATGAAGTTGAATTGTTCTAATGTCTCTGGCAAAACAAATTGTCCATTGATGGATTATGATCATAAACATCCTAAGTGTTTATGTCTATTCCTCTGATCAGCATATTATTAAGAAATGCATTTCATTAAGAAGGTCAGTTTAAAGTGACCAAATAACAGCAATATTCAAATATTTGTCAGCCTAGACTTCAGTAGAGCTAGATGACCATATGCATGTCACTGAATTCCCTTCCTGATCTGAAGTATGAAGTCCAATTTATTGTTCATAACAATATTCAAATCTATTACCAATGTGATTTCCTTGAATTGATGTTTATTAAGATGGTATACTACTGATCGTGAAGAACATTATAATCCATTTATTTATATACAGTTTATTTTTAGCACACGATCTGCCGAGTTCATTAATGTCTTACTGGAGGGTTATGACATCATTATCACTATTTATTTTCCTAAAGATTCCAAATGAGCAAAGCAGTGGAAAAAACCTAGTATTAACACAAACATGTAGATTGTATCATTAGCATTCATAACATTTGATGTTTGTCTTTTAGAAAAAGAAAACGCATTAAATGGTTACAATTCAGAAGAAGATTGGGACTCTGACTCGTATTGGGAACCAGACATGTACAGGCCGCGAAGCCCTACACCTCCACTGGCCCGATGGAATGCATTCGTCAGGCAAAAGGTTAGAGAAGGAAACTTCTGTCCCTTTCTAGATCATGCTACACCGATTATGGAACAAATCAAAAATAAAATAAAACCAATAATATATGAAGAAGGACAATGTGATAGCTTGTCTGAAGATGAAGAAGATAACTGAAGATGAAGTCATGTCACTTTTTAGCAATTGTACTGTGATTACTGAAATATTCTAAGTATCAGATTAAACACTTTATTTATCAATGCACATTCTGAAAATGTAAGTTAAGACAGGTTTCCTTTACTATTAAGTTTTAGTACTGTGAATCTCACTAAAACATGCTTGAAGTAGTTACCAAGCAACTTTACATCATGAGTTAAACATTTTTATCATGATTCACATAAAATATTATTGAAAAATATTCATACCATATTAAAAATGTATTTAGTGATATTTAGTATTGGGACCTTGAATAAGTTCTCGCTGTTTCTTTTATGAAATAAAAGCTTTATTTAAATTTTAAGGAACAAAAACATTTCATTAGAAGTATTGCCCATCATTATCAACCACTTTCTTCCATCTTTCGGGCAGTAAATGAATTCCGCATCGGAAAAATGACGTGTCTTTTGAGGCTATCCAAAAATCAATTCATTTTTAGCTTCTTCATAAAAATGAAAGCGCTGGTCAGCTAGGCCATGTGCCATCGAATAGATGAAAATCAGAAGAGGCTGTCAGGTGAATACGGCGGGTGGGGTAGAACTTCCCATTGAAGCATTTCCAGGTAGGTTTTCACTGGTTTTGCAACATGAGGCCGAGTGTTGTCATATAGCAAAATCACTTTGCCATGTCTCTGCTTGTATAGCAGCCGTTTTTCTTTTAAAGATCGACTTAAACGCATCAATTGAAGTCGATAGCGATCCCCCGTGATAGTCTCATTCGGTTTGAGCAGTTCATAATAAATTACACCATGCTGATCCCACCAAATACAGAGAAGAAGCTTCGAACCATGGATATTTGGTTTTGCAGACGATGTTGATGCATGACCGGGCTTACCCCACGATTTTCTACGCCTTGGATTGTCGTAGTGTATTCACTTTTCATCGCTAGTCACAATGCGGTGCAAAAAACCTTTTCCTTTCTGCCATTGAAGCAGTAGTTCACGCGTGAGAAAATGCTGTTCGACGTCTCTCGGCTTCAATTGATACGGTACCCAATGTTCTTGCTTCTGGATCGTTCTTAAAACTTTTAAATGTTTTGAAACAGTTGACTCATCTACTTTTAATGTTTTTCCAAGTTCTGTTAGCGTCTGACATCGGTCTTATCGAGTAATTCCTCCAACTTTTCGTCTTCAAATTTTTTCAGTGCGCCAGAATGTTCTTTATCCTCAAGTTCAAAATCATTATTTTTGAAGCGTTGAAACCAGTCTCTGCATGACGTATCCGACAAAGCATTGTCACCATAAGTCTCAGCAAGAATTCTATGTGCTTCAGTTGCAAATTTCTTGTGTATAAAGTAGTGCAGTAAAATTCCCTGCAAATACACTTTATTTGACACAAAAGTAGACATTTTCAGAACTAAGAAAAAATTACTTTCTTTACACTAAAGTGAACTACCATATACTGAAATTTAAGGTTAGATACACTACTGGCTTGCATGTGTGTTACATTCGAAATTCACGAACGGGGTACTGCTTCTGCCATCTTTGAAGAAACAGCGAGAACTTATTCAAGGTCCCAATAGTATAAATCTGAGTAATCACTGGATTTGATATTTAATTCACCTTGCAAAGAGGGGATTTAACAAAAATAATACATTTTGAATAATCTAGGTATTGTTTATTGTATTTTTTTGATAATTAAATGAATTAATTAAACTAATTAAACTTGCATATTCAGAACCATTTAATTTGTTAAACTTGTACAAACTTCAACCTTTTCTTGTACTCCAAAAACATTACAAATTCTCATATGCTGCACTGCCCCCACCCCTTTTCAAAAGTAATGTCTAAAACATAGTAGACATAAGATGTGGGTTGATTGAATATTATCACCATTGTTTACAGTGTAAAATCATTGAAGCTGTTATCTATTACACACTTCCAGCCATATTTTGGCTTAAATAAACTTTAATGTGAAATCCAGTATATAGTCTGTTGACATTGCTTTTCCTTTCAGTAACTACTGCTACTGTAAAATCGGCACCGTTTTAGAAATTACCTTTGTAAAAGAATTTCAATTTTCTATGTCATAATTAAATGCATTATAAATTGAAAACTATTTTTGTCTGTTTTTTTATAAATGCGTAATATCATTTAAAAATTATTATTTTATGATTTTTTTTAAAAGTTATTTTTAGCATTTAATCAAGAATGTAAAAAAGAATAGTATTGTCTTTCATCATAATTTTCAAGCTTATCAAGAAATCAAGGTCGAATACATATAAGAACAGGAATAAAGTAAAAATATAAACATTTGTAGTTTCCAAAGAACACAAATCTATTGAAATTTTATTCCTCTGTAATTTCTCATTTATTGAATTACATATGTCCTCTATTGGCTTTTTAATTGTTACATGAAGTTTTGATATCACAGTCACATTAAAATGTATAGATACATAATTATTTATTTTGAAGATATTTTCTGAACAAATTTACATTTATAATACCATTGTTAACATAGAAAAGTCAAATTGTTGATTCTTTTTCATATCAAGTCTCGCTTGTGTGTAATAAAGGAGTTAATGTAAAAAAATCTAACCAAATTGGATTCAAATCTAAAATTATAATAATCACAAAAATCATTTAATGCAGCTATTCTATGAAATTTTAAGTTACAAGTTAAAATATTATTGTGATCATTTATGTTTTTATATCTTAAAGTTACTTTTGGTATGGTTTAGATAAAAATAATAAGTTTATATAAAGTACGGGTTGCTAAGATAACACATATAAAGTTTATTGGGCATAATTTGAATTTTTAATTTATAATAAATATTTATAACATTGATTATCAAATGTATGGCACTTAATTATTTGATAGATAGCAGCTTTGATTCCATAGATAATTAAATTATAGAGATGAACCAAATATAAGAAAAATATTTATCTTAAGTAGGTATATATTTTTAATTAAGAATTCTAGTAAAGTTACAACCATAGAAGCTGTTTAGAATTTATATTGGTATTCACCACCACTTGCACATAGAGAAACAGCCTATAAAGTTAAAAAACAAACACAATTTGAAAGTTACAAATGTCAGCATGTTTATATTTGTATCTGTATATTATGTTAACTCAAATGCAAAATTATTTTTCAATTATGTTACTCTTAAACGTTAAAAATAAATATATATATATCGTTATGTTTTATTCGTTTTGAGTTATAGTTAATTGTTAAAATCATTTAGTTGTGTCCCATGAACATGGAGATAACCATCCTAGATTATAAATATTAATAACACTAAATGCATCCTAACTTTAGATGACTTACATTAATTGCCAATTTGTTTAATCTCCAATACATTTTTATATTTACTACCAATTTTTATAAATAGTACCAATAGTTTTTGGATTTTGTACTTATATAATAAAAGAAAATGAAAATTTTGGTCAAATTCGAGTTTTAAATAATATAAAAATCATAATTAATTTAATATCCTTTATATGCTAGTTCAAATTACTATATATGTCAAATTATTGTTAATATGATTACTGCGGCTGTGATGATTGTGACCTCATTGAATTGTACAATAGTCAATAAGTTCACATAAAATTTTACTTCCGTAATAAAATAATGTACCTGCATCTTTTTAAATAAGGAATATACACACATTTTCTTTAACTTTTGTAAAAGAAATGTACATATATATTTTGATGTAGATGAATCCTAATCATGAAGTTGGCTCAAAATAAATAAATAAGTGAGACTTGCTTATGTTTGTAATAAAATATATTTATAAGAATATGCAAAAAAAATGAATTTAAAAAAATAATTAAAGGTATATTCATGTGGCAACATCCGTGTACATCGAGCATACTCCTTACAAATGTTTGTTATTCACTATTTTGTCTCGCTTATCTTTTGACATTAATTTCGTAATTAAAGAAAAGGAAATAAAATGCATGCTATTGTATTATTAGGTATTAAAATATTGCAAGTCACACTCTGTATGCCTTATAATCTGTGAAGGGCATCATGTTTGCCTGTAGAAATAAGCGAGGACTTACTGTAATAGTAAAATATGTATTGAAATAAATTGGATTGCTTTTTGATGATACCTTATTTGGTTTTTCATTAAAATATTAAGATGTGAAAAGGTTTTAATAAAAAAAATGCAATAAAATCTCTTCCGGTGCGCTGTTTATATCTAGCTAGTTTTAATTAAATTAAATAGATGACATTTTAAAAAAGAAAAATAATTAAAAAATATTATATTATTTTTCTGTCTATCAAAATGAGTGAATTTAACATATAAATTCGATACATTTTAACAAAAAAGAGAAAAATGCGATACAAGCCGCGAAAAAATTGTGGACGCTAGGACCTAATGTAGTGTCAATAAGAATAGCACAAAACTGATTC
Source organism: Eumeta japonica (assembly GCA_005406025.1). Lineage (NCBI taxonomy): Eukaryota > Metazoa > Arthropoda > Insecta > Lepidoptera > Psychidae > Eumeta > Eumeta japonica. The sequence continues at coordinate 30,130 of BGZK01001659.1, read as the reverse complement.
CAGCATTTTCAGTCCTATAATTTTGATGTTAAAAATGAACCTTGCTCTGGCCGATCTGTTAAAGGATAAAGTTGATGCCATTTTGGATAAAGTAGAGCAAGATCGGCATACTAGTTCTTACAACATAGCTGAAGAGTTGGGGATTTACCACAAAATAATTTGACTCATTTGAAAAAAGGCTAGATTTACGAAAACACTCGATATTTGGGTCTCACACGAGCTCACTGAAAGAAATTTAACGAATCGTGTACTTATTTGTGATTCTCTATTGAAACCAATGAAACTGAACTATTTTAGACAAGATCGATCACTGGTGATGAAAAATGGATTTCCTACAAGAATGTGTGAGAAAGCAGAAGGTGAAAAGGCAAGCAATCTCCACAGACTATAGCGAAACCCAGATTAATTCACAATAAGATGATGCTATGTGTGTGGTGGGATTGGAAGGGTATTATTTATTATGAGCTTTTACCGCCATGCAAAACGGTCAATTCAGATCTCTATTGCCAACAGCTGATGAGACTTAAGCAAGAAGTAGAGCCAATGCCGCCTGAATTGATCAACAGAAAGGGTGTGGTTTTTCACTATGATAATGCCACACCTCGCACATCTTTAGCCACTCAGCAAATATTGAGAGGTTGGTTAGGAAGTGTTAATGCATCCACCATATAGCTATGACCTTGCACCCTCAGAGTTTCCCTATTTAGGACTCTAAAAAAATTTTAGCTAGTGTTAGATTAACATTAAGAGAATCTGTCAAAACTTGTCACAGTTTTTGATCAGAAGCACCAAAATTTCTACAGCAATGGGATTGTCACTACCTACAAAATAGCATATACATATTATAATTAAATGTAAATAAAATATGATGAAAAAAGTGTCTTGAATTTATATATATATATAATATGATAAACCTTTTTCTCCGAACTTATATTTATTTCTTATGAATAAAACATTGGTGCAAGTTGAAGGAATTTGCAAAGATCGTATCATATGGAAATCTAGTCTCTGCCTATCCTTCTGGGAAATAGGCATAAGTGTATATTATTTATTACATTATGAAGCAATTATAAAAATAATACACTAAATTTAAATTCTGAGATTATTCTTCAAGTGACAACAATTTAAAATTTATTTTATTTAAAAAAGGGAGAAAACATGGCTAGTTCTCATTTAACAAAATCTATATCACAATTTAACTTAAGCAATGGAAGCAAAGCGGTAAGACCCAGGGTAAGGAATTACTTTAGTCAGAAATTATTAAGCCACAATGAAAGGGCATATTAAGCCATCAGTCAAAACATTCTCATTGCATTAATGACCAATAACCCTCAAACAGCATTAGGTCGAGTCGAAAACTTAATGACCAAGCCTTTCAATTTTCAAAAAAATATTCGACCGAAAGTTTGTTACTGCAATGGACAGTAAAAATGTAAAATGTTTAGCTTTTTTGTACAAAAGTCTTAAGCCCAGCAGAGGACAACCAGAGAACGTATAGTTTATTAATTTGTTGAAGAAAACATAGAATAGTGGTCAATTTTAACATTCTTGTGTAGCTTCCCTAAAAGAAAAAAAAGATGAAAGTGGAGTTTCAAAATTCCAACTTATGAGATATGAATATTCACCGAATTGATACTGTTTCCACAGTTCAAAAATAGTATGTGCTTTTGTGATTCATTCAAGTTACGGAAACAGCACTAGAATTTTTGAAGTTGAATGGATTATACTCGGATGAAAGATTCAAAAATACAACTATTAATTCCTAATATGCCGAGATCATAATAAAAAAATTATTATTCCCTTAAATATTTATAACGGTTCAACAATTCAAAACTTTAGTCATTGTATGAATAAATAAAACAAATATGTTATTTTTTGTATTCTATGTATTAATTATTCATTTTATTCTTTATGCATTAACACTTCTAAGATTGCTTGTGAAACTTCTTCATGCAAAATATTTCTATTCTCACGAGTCACCTGAAAAATAATCAAAATTTAATTAAAAACCAAGGTCACATTTAAAAAAAAATTAAGACCTACCAGCCAAACTCTTGCCATATTGTGATTCCTTATGGACTCAATTATTGGATTACTGTTCCTTATTGGTATGGTTGCTAGCACTATAAAACTAGACTTTGGATTAAATATTTCTTGAACTTTGTCTTTGAATTTGGAACTAAAAAATTCCATTTTACCTATTTCATCTATAACTATGAAAGGTCTTGTTACATCAATAGGCTGCAAAAGAAACACCCCAAATATTCTTGAACTTTATTGTATAAATTACAAAAAAGGAGAAAATTAAACATTACTACTTGAACAATGATTTATGTGCCACATAAGCCAGTGGCATTCGAAATGAGGCCCACAACCTCTAAAAGTGTAACAGATATTATGTTCCTCAATATTACTAGCTGAAACTGAAGGAACCAAACTTTTGATTGAAATTTTAAAAATTAAAAAATTTTAGAAAAAAGTTCTGGCATTTTATTTTTAATTATATGAAAAAATATCCCTCATATTTCAGAATAAGTTGTAAGCTTTGAAGGTTGCGAGCACTTAAGGTTGTAAACACTTGAAAGCACTTTCATAATTCTTTCGTTTATTAATTAACAAATGAAAAAACACTGTTTGAAACATTACATTTTAAAAAATCAAATATGCTGTGTAATAACATAATTTTTTGATGTTAAAAGTGATATATTTTGAGTCTTCTTTTTACAGTTTCCCTTAATTGGATTTTAATTAAGTGCATTTTCTCCAAAATTCTTTATCATAAAATACCTCAGGTATACAAATAATTAATTTCTATACTGCCCGAAAAGCATAAAAATCTGACATGGAGGCATATTCTAGAAAGAACCAATTATATAAGATAGCACAAAGCAAAAAGTACGGATTCCTACCTGCAGGGATGGTATGGCAATTTTATCGAACTCTTCTATTAATACCCCATATTTCCCCACTTTGCATTTTACTGAATCGTTTAATAACGCAACATCTCTCGCCAACTTCCCTCGTTCACCATGGAACGTTACCACATCAAAACCTTCCCTCACTCGGTTTTTTTTAACCTCTTCTGTGTAAAAGCCTGTCGGTTTCATACCTTTTGAATTTATTATTGAACATATTTTCTTAGTTAGAGTTGTTTTGCCTACTCCTGTGATTAATTAACACCAATTAAACGTAAACAATTCATATGGTACACAAAACCATTACTAAACTTCTTCTAACCAGGATCACCCGTCAAGATAAAGTATTTCAGCCTATTATTAGCCATTCCTTTTAATTAATTAATTCCTCTAAAAGGAGCAAGCAAGTAATTCGTAAAATACAAATTTATCCTGCAGTTTTTACAGTTACCACTACATGAATACCAACTTCTCTAATCAATGCGTCAATTCCAAACGACGACGTCAATTTCGTCAATCATAGGTCACCAAACTTGAGCTCCGCGAAAAAATGTTTTTTTTTTATTTTATTTTAGAATTTTAATTATTACATGTCCTTAGTTCATGGTTTGTACTTGACTGTACGTTATAAATAATTATTTGTTCCTTCGTTGTTTATTATAAAAACATACCGTTTGGTTAGCCCCAATATATAGTATAGTTTGTGGTTAGCCCACTCAATCAAAATTATTACTATTTTCTCTCATTTTAGTCTATAAATACATATCACGCCATCTAGGAGAGCGATTGAAAATAAAAGATTTCGTATGCGCAATGCAATATTTTTGAAACGTATATTCACGTAATTAAAAAATGAAATTTTACAATAAATGGGCAATTAAATGTTAGAAAAAACGTAATTTATCGAAGAACAAACGTCAACATGTGTTTATGGACTAATAATGAGAGAAAATATTAATAATTTTGATTGAGGGGGCTAACCAAACGGTATGTTTTTATTTTATTTTTTTTTAATATACAGCCAAGGAAAATACAATTATTTATAGCGAACAATCAATTACAAACCATGAACTAACGATATGTAATAATGAAAATTCAAAAATAAAAAAACTTTTCTCAAGAACCAAAATTGATGATCTATCAATAATGCCTTAATGTTGAGTACACAATGAAATTCGGCTTACGTTTGCGTAAAAGACATACCTATTCTTTTATGGTATCATTGACAGTTCTTTATTATATTCATTTAAATCATCTTCTATTTAATTAATATTTTGCTTTACACTATTTATTTTGAAAAGTAATAGATTTGATTTTGATATTTGATTTGATTTTAAAAGATTCGAGAAAGAAATTTTTGAACAAATTATGGTGGTAAAAGAGATGTTTTATATCCGGCTTGCAGTTTGTACTTACATAACTAAGGAAATTGAATAAAAACATCGTTGTATGTAAATATAATAAAATTTTAATTTTATTTTTTTGTACTAAAGCTTTTTTTTGTTTCCCTCTTGCGGCGAGGAGGAGGTAAAAAATGTCTAACCTGCACACCCTCGTGCCCGTACGCGTGGATAGTGTGGGACTGAAACCCACTAAAAAAATTCCTACTGAAAGTGAAGTAATTGGATCGGTTATGCTATTTAGTCGGTCGAGACGAGTCAGATGACAAGTCAGAGGACTTTGACAGCTTCACCGAGTGCGGCGGGACGGCACATGCGAGTGCCGACGGCGCGTGACATGCGCTATGGACGACGCCTGGAGGGAGTCGCTCGGCATAGGATGTCGCAGGAAACCGTCACAGGTCGGTTCTCTTCCCTCCTGCCCGGCCGGCGGCGGTTAGCGGCGGCCGGGTGGGGTAAGGGAGCTTAGGTCGATGACCTGACTAACAGATAGACCTACTCTAAGTCAGTCATGCGTGTCGTTGACGTCATTAAGGCTTTCAACTGCCGCTGTAAGAGCGTCAGGTGGATCGGTAAGAACGTTCCGTGGCCTACGGATAAGGTAGGTGGGAGGCGACGGTTGATAGTCAATCGCCGCGCGAAGGAGCGCATTGAGATGTGATCCCACGATGTCAAAGAATCGCTTCGATGCGTCCTTCATATATTTGGAAATACTGGGGAGTTCTAAGTCCCTATGGAGAATTGAATTACGAACACACCAATGTGCATCCGTTGCGGCTCTACAGAATTTATTCTGTATTACCTGTAGTCTATGTAGTGCTTTTGGAGCGGCGTGAGCGAAGACGGGAGACGCGTATGTCATCACCGTCCTAATGCACATTTTGTATATGGTACGTTTATTACGTCTAGATAGTTTACTTTTTCTACCAACCATGGCCCCGAGCCTTGCTTTGTAGAAATGTGCATTATTTCTAACACGCTCGATATGATCTCGGAAGTGTAGATTTTTATCGAGCGTGACTCCTAAGTATTTGTAGTTCCGTTGCCACGGAATGTTCGCATCCAACATTTTAAGATTGGGAGTGTTTTTGTCGACAATGAGTCGACTCCTAATCTTACCATACTTGAATTGTATGGCTGCTGATTTGTCGGGGTTTACTTCTATCCTCCACTTCCGGAACCATTGACCTAGCTCGTCAATAGCCCTCTGGAGGGGGAGGAGGGTGAATCGCGTGCTCCTATTCCTACTTCCGTAAAAGAGCGCGGTATCGTCCGCGAATAACGCGAATTGGACGCCAGACGACGACGGTCGCGGTATATCGTTTGTGTACGCAGATTACAGCAGGGGAGAGAGGGTGGAACCTTGAGGAACTCCTGCTCTTATAAGACGTCTTGTCGAGTGAGTGCGCTCATGCCTAAATGTGAAATGTCTGTTTGCTAAATAATTTTGGATAATGATTATGAGGCGATCTGGTACTTGGAGGGAATATAACTTATAAATCAGACCTGCGTGCCATACCCTATAGAAGGTCTTGGCTACTTGGCTACATCAAAGAAGACAGCCACGGTGCTACGTTCGGTTTCAAAGCCCTCCTCTACTAAGCGGAGGACTTGCTGTGGACAAGAATGGGCTGGGCGAAAGCCTAACTGTTTTTTTTTTTTTTTTTGTTCACCACTTGCGACGTGGAGGGTGTAAAAAATGTCTATCCCGTACACCCTCGCGCCCGTACGCGTGGGTAGTGTGGGGCTGAAACCCACTAAAAAAGTCCCCCTGAAGGTGAAGTAGTTGGGTCGGCTATGCTATATAGTCAGGCGACGAGTCTGGCGACCAGTCGGACGACTTCTATAGCTTCATTGAGCGCGGCCGGACGGCACATGTGAGTGCCGACGGCGCGTGACATGCTCTATGGACGACTCCTGAGGGGTGTCGTCTCCGCATAGGCGTCACCGAAGCCGAACTGTTCATCTATGATAAGGCCTTTCCCTAGGAGGTGATCGCCAAGGCGAGTTTTGAGAATTTTCTCGAAAAGTTTGCCCAGACCGCCCAGGAGGCTGATCGGTCTGTAGCTGGCAGGGAGGTTGCGTGGTTTCCCTGGCTTGTGGATGCCTATAACCTCCGCCTCCTTCCAGGCGGGAGGAAAATAGCAATTTTTTAGGCACGCGTTAAAAATCGCGACCAGTAAGCTTAACAACGGTATAGAAAAGCATTTGATTGCTTTATTACTAATACCATCGAGGCCCGATGCCTTTCTGGTGTCAAGTGATTTTACTAGCGTTTGGACTTCGCTGAGTGAGACGGGAGCCAGATCGTCTTTTTGGTTCGAGAGAGGTTTTTTGGAGAACCTCTTCCTCGATGCGACTGATATGAGCGATGTCGTGCGGAGGGGAAGCGTGAGAGCGTTGAGTCTCTATAGAGTCTGCAAGGCACTCTGCTATCTCCGCGTCGTCTATGGCCACTAAATTATCAGGTTTTTTGAGTGGGGGTAAAGGGGTATATCCCTCAGTTTTGAGCGCTTTAGTGACTGCCCAAAACGCTTTATGGGATGGTTTAATTTTCTCCATGAGGTTGCTCCAACTCTCATTTCGGAATTCCCGAACGCGAGCTTTCACTTCGCGTTGGAGAGCTCGCGCTCTGGATCTGTACTCGGGAGTGGGATATGCGCTCGCGCGGCGTAAAGCTGCGTTTTTTGCTCTTATCAATTCGAAAATATTGGGCGGAAACTTCCGACGATCCGAGGATGCCGGAACCTCCCGCTCGTTCTCCTCGACCACTGTCCTGACGTGGTTGGTAAGAGCACCTATGGCAAAGTCAATCTCGTCTGTAGACGCGATGTCATTGGGAATGTTGTTGAGGTTTAGAGTGTTGATTTTCTCGAGCGCGTTCGACACTCTTTTTCAATTAGTAATCTTACGGATGGAAATAGGCCTCCCGCCGTCGGGAGGTCCCATTTTTAATGTAACCGGCCGGTGATCAGACGTGAGACCGTGTATTGTCTCAATACTATTGAAATTAAGTGCAACTCCTTTAGTGAATGCGATATCTATCGTCGAGGGTGTATGTTTAACGACGTGGGGAAAACATGTCGACATAGAGGGCGCGATGATTCCGAAGTCTAGTCTGTCCTCGAGTTCGTCGAGTTTAATTCCATTATAATTGTTAGATGGGCAGCCCCATCTTATGTTTTTACAATTGAAATCACCGAAGAGGATGACGGCCTCCCCTAAGGCAACGAGGGCTCTTAGGTCGCGCCGAGCAAGCGTTTTGGAGACGGGAGATAGACCGAGACTATGACGAGTGTACTATGGCCCGTCATAGCGAGTCTACAACCCGTAGCTTCCATATTTGTAAGTGGAGGAATATTAATAGGGCCGCAATGTAGGGAGCGTCTGTAGTACAGAGCGGTACCCCCCTTACTACTGTGTGTCCTGTCCGTTCCTAGTTGGACATAGCCTGCGATGCTGCAGGCTTTAGGCCTATTCGGTTTAAGATATGTTTCTTGTACGAGAGCGATACCGATGCTGTTCTTCGACATACATTTTTTTAACTAAAACATTCGAAGTTAGACAGTAAGCGTTGAATGATAATAATCTAATATTTTTTGGTTTGAGGCGCCCAACTGAGGGAGGAAAGCTTCTACACCCGGGTGCAGACATTTATATGGACTCTAATTTAACCATCAGGTGATGATATCTGACGAGGGTACTAAAGCATTATTTATTAATGTGTTCGTTCCGAAAGTTGTTAGCTAGCAATCACAAATTAAATATAACCATAAGATATAATTTAATAACAAAATAATAGTGATAACCCTTATCATCCCTTATCACGAGCAAGCATATTCAACAACAAAAGAGATGTAGTTATACGAAGAAAAGAATACATTGCTATCCTATTTTTCGCTCACATGACTTTATCTCTCTCCTTCCGCCGGAGACGTTCGTCCGTAAATATTTGTTATGCAATTAACGCCATATTTATTGTTTAAATTATGCGTTGCCTATAATTATACGTTCAATTATTTAAGCCTATATTTAGACATGATTTCCTTCTTCCTTTATTCATAGATTTCCTTTTTATTCTATTTTTTATGTCCGTTTGCCAGGCAGCAAAGGCCTCCTCCAATTTTTTTCCATTCTGGTCTTTCCATACCTATTTTAACCTTGGTCATTTCCGCGACCTATCTAATATCGTCATTCCTCTTTTTCTGTGCCCTCCCTCATCTCTTAATTGCTATTGTGTAACTATTTTACTCTATTTATTCTTTCCTCTAATCTTACGGCTTGCCCATTTCCGTTCTTGTTTTCTTGTTTTTTCAGTTACATCCTGGGCTTTGGTCTTTGTTCTTGTGTCTGAAGCTGACATTTTTACTTTCATCCCTATCATACTTTTTTCCATCGCATGTTAGCATATCGAAAGTTTATTTGTTGTATTTCTTTTTAGATCCAATATTTCACTTCTATACACTAAAACTGATAGGATACATGTATTATACAGTTTGCTTTTGGTTGCTACGTATAAGTTTTTGTCTTTCATTAGTTCTTTTCAGGCCCAGTATTTTTTTCTGCTATTTGCAATTCTTTCAATTTCTCTGTTTATAGTGTCTTTTGGAGTCATCATTTGCTCAAGATATATATACATATATATATATATATATATATATATATATATATATATATATATATATATTTTATTATTTTTTCTTCAACATAGCTGATTTACGTTTGTTCCACTGATATAGACATTTTGTTGCAATTTCCGCCATAGGTTTTTGTTTTATCAGGATTAAACTTCAGTCCAGCCTTCATACTTTCTGATGCTAGATCGTTAATCATTTTGTTTAGATCGTTTGGGGTTCTTACGAATAACACATCATCTACAAATCGTATGTCATAGATGGTCGCCATCTATCTAAATGTCCCCATCCCGTATTTCTGAAGATCGATTTTAATTAAACTAAGAAGAGTATTGGCGATAGAGAGTCTCTATCTTGAGAGTCCCTGTCTTGCGCCTTTTTGTATTTGAAATATATTACCTTTTTTTAAAAATTGAATATATGCTAAGTTGTTTTTGTAGATATTTTTTACAATCCTTATGTATTTGTGTTCTATTTCCTGTGCATTTAACGCTTTCCAGATCTTTATTTATATTAGAGAGTCGAAAGCTTTCCTTGCCGTAATTCGAAAATGCTAAGTAACATGTAAACTGATATTTTCCATAATTTTTTTAATAGTTTGGATGTGGTTTAATATTTTGTAGTCCTTGCGGATTCCTGCCTATTTTATTGGCTATTGTTAGTACAATTTTTTTTCCATTCTTTTGGGTGAAACCTTTGCAAATTTTCTATATTGGACATTAGACTAATGGGTCGGTAGTTCTTGATATCGCATCTGTTCAGTAGCATTATACGAAAAAGTCGCTTTACGGGTGATAATTTTACATGATAACATCATAAGAAAACATTGGTGAACAATCATGAATTGAATTGGATTATAATTACTGAATTATCATTAATTTTGTATCATCTAGTAATGATAATTGTATCATCATGAGAGATACAAAATAATTATCATTATTTTACAAAATGATTATTACAAAATAATAATTATTATTTTGTATCTTTCTTCCACTCCATCGACCGATAGAGTGGAAGAAAGAAAAATGCGTCACAAGCCGAACGCTTAGGACGCCTCTCTATCGCTTGTTCCGTGCTCTCGCTCGCACGCTCGGCTCAGGCGATATCCTACAATGAGTCATGCTTTTTCGTGCATACAGCCGGCGTTCATCGATTTATAAGATGTTATCACGTCAAAAAACTACCCTAAAATATCCTAAAATGTAAAAAAGCACTATTTCAATTACAATATTTTTTTGTAATTCCGAAAAACATTGTAAATCAGATGACAAACAATGTTTGTGAATCTGAAGTTATGGTTTATTAATGGCGTTGTTAAATTAGTTATGTATCTAATAATTTCGTTAATAGTCAAAAGGTAAATGAATTATGTTCAACTATTCATGCTTCGTTATTTTAGTTTTATGAAATAAATAGTAAGTATATTTGAAAAAAAAAATAAAAAAGTAAATAACTATTCATGCTTCGTTATTTTAGTTTTATGAAATAAATAATAAGTATATTTGAAAAAAAATATAAAAAAGTAAATAAACTCAATATTTATTATTGTAATTGGACACTTAAATCCGTTGACAATATGATTTCCTACATTTACATATCGCTTGGCTTTATCAAACTAGCAACGCGGCCCAACACTGACACGTGATTAACACTGAGGCATGTATTCGTGTTAACGTTAAGGTTTGTGCGAACTGGAGTGTTTTTTTAATAAATACCGGTTCTTATTTTTTAATACATAATTGTAATGGAATGATAGATTCTATTTGTATTAACATTATTGTATTGATATTATTGTTTTTACGTTATTTTCTAAATTTATCAATATTTAACGTTTATTAAAATATTTTATGGAATAAAGTCTTTATTTAAAAGTTTATCTAATTTGTTTGGTTTTTTTAATACGCATGGCAACATTTTATGGTCTCTTATCAGCAAGTAGCAACAAGTATTATCGTAAAATCGCATGGACTCAAAGTTCATTTCAGAGTGGTCGAGTTTTATTTCATTACATTATTTTTGATATAAAGCTACTTGTGCTTGCAACTTATTGTTTCTTTAAAAATGGCTTCAATAGGATCAGTAACTCGAAGTTTAATCAGCAAAACAATTCTTAACCCTGGTCGTATTGCAGTCGTACATAATACCGGTTTCATAAAATTCTACAGCGCAGGTAAATTTACAATGTTTGCAATATTTTTAATTTAGGAATAAATCGATTTCTTAAAAAAATGTCTATTTGTAATATAGTTGCGAATTTAATGAGGAATATTGATTATTTTTAATCACAAACCAAAATCTCGCCGATGAGTTGGCGATAAATTTTAGCATGTTTTACGTAGATTGTTATTTAAGTTCTTAATAATATCACTGGGATATGTTGTGGATAATTATATACTTCATATAATTATCCACAACAATTGAAATTATTTAAGTTTAAGTAACACTATTCATCATAATTTTATTTACTGTAGGTGGAACCTTCACTGAGAATGTAAATATTAGACTTATGTCCCTATTTATGTTTTTTAATTTAATGTTTTTTTGTATGTCTTAATTTTTAAACACAATATTCATTAATGGGTGTTCCCTGTTGTGTTATATCGTACATTATCTAATCAGTTATTATTCAACCATCACCAATCTAATTTGCGAGGACATACCCCAGGAAGATTAGCTGTCCCCTTTTCCTAAATTTTATATGTCCATGTACCTAAGTACTGTTGCCATTGAAAAAAATTATTGCTTATACTTATTTCTGATTTGTCCCTCCCTGAGCCAAGCTATTTACGCCTATGATGTTGTGGATATGGACCTCTTGTGTATTGTAATTCATTCTGTCAAAAATTATATGATCATGTTTTTTTTTTTATATTACAAAGTACTCAGATAAATATTTTATATGAAAAAGTCTTTTAACTTAGGAATTTTTTTTATGTGGCTCTTACTATTTGATAGTATATATTTTTAAAACAAACAAATAATATATATAATGTAATAAAGTCGAGCAATGACAATTAAAATATCATACAGTTCTAATTTTATGATATAGCTACCATATTATTAAGAATATTCAGAAATTGTTCAATATACTGAATATCCATCCAGAAATCAATTGTGTATTTTGTAACTTACTTGTATAACTACTTTGCATAATTATTTGCAACGAAACTAAAGCAGATAATGAAAAATTGAAACGGACCTTTTTTGTAGATTTTTTTTTCTTACAACTTTTTTTTAATATTTCTCACCGTTATCGAATTATTTTAAAAAAACACATTTTTCAACCCTTTTTTTATTTTTTTCATCCCTTTCCCATTAATTTAAATTAATTTTTTTTTATATTATCATTATTTATGTAATTACGAATATATTTTTACATATTTCGCCAAAACTGGTGAGATCATGTTTAATTGGAGATTTTATTGGATTATATAAACTAAGATCAAAATTTATCTAAAAAGATTTAATGATGATTAACTACTTAATAATAGAAAATTTAAAGAATTGATGAAAGTGTACACTGTTAAATATTTTATGATTCTTTTTAAGTGCATCATACTTTGATTTTATTATCCTAAAAATTTTGATATAAAGAAAATTTGAAAAAAAATTTGGTGTCTTGTTTTTGAGAAAAAAATCACGATCAGATCAGCGCGCCTAACATAATGCCCTAGATAAGTCTCTATAGGTCTGTCCTCGTGCAACATAATGAATGAAAGAGACAGCCCTATGGAGAGACTTGTCTAGGGCATCATGCTAAGCCAACTGGTCATGATTTTTTTGTCCTTATCCTATGATAGGGATCTAAACACATTAACAATTCACTTATTCTACATAATTGAGTGCCCCCAAAAACCAAACTGGTGTAGCTGCTTTGTTTTTTCAATCTATTCTATATTTTTCATATCAAACATTTTTTATTCAAAAAATTTTCAATACCTTTTAATTAATGGCATATTGATATTAGCTCATTACTTCCATTATATAATTAGCATTTTTCAAAATTGTCTAATGAATAAATTCGATATTGAAATTATTGTAATATACGTTTTTTAATTTTTTGCAAATTGTTTCATAAAGCTTCTTAAAAGGTCATGATGTTTGTTTTATTTTCAAATTATGTCATTATCCTGGTACCTCATATTTAGCATCCTTATATTATTAAAAAAATATATGAAAAGATTAAAACAAAGTAACTACTGAGATTTTGGTCTTTAGAACATTAATCTTCTTAGTAAGTAGTTATACAATAATTTGTTAAAATATAGGGCATACAAATTGTGCATGCTGAGATTTGAATTTTTCAACAACTAATATATACAACATATATTATGTATGAGAGATATTCCTGGTGGCCATTTACGTAATGAAAGTAAAGTTTTTCATTCAGTCTTAGTTTTTAATTACACAATTGCTGAAGAAATTTTGCATTCTAACAATTTCATGTTTCAATTTCTATATTTGTTTTAAATACAATATATTGGGTACAAGGGCTGCTATTAATATGCCTGGAATGTCAAAACGAAACAAACACCTATAATTTCATATGATTTTATTGTTTTTCAAAATTTCACCATGATGATAGATGCACTTTTGCATACTCGGAAACCAATTTTTAAAGCACTTTTTCCATTCTGATTGAGGTATCTCTAAAACATGCATTTTGATCGCATTAACGGCCTCTTCGAGGCTCGAAAAACGTTGATCACATAATTTATTCTTCAAGCTTGAAAATAAATAGAAATAATTGATTGCCGAATCGGGGCTACACGGCGGATGACCCTTCGATTCAATCTTTTGACCTTCCAAAAACCGAGTTGTTTTGGTCGACGTGTGACATCTAGCACTATCATGATAACTAATGATTCTGCATTGTCGGTTGTTCTTTCTTATTTCTTCAAAGACTTCTGGTAAACAAATGATCATGTACCACTCCGAATTAACTGTTTTACCATTCTCTAGTGACACTGTAACCACTAACCATATATTCTTTTATACCAAAAAAACAGGCTACCATTTGCTTTTAAGTTGCTTTTGACATGAATTACTTTTGTTGGATTCGGCTCATCTTGGAACACCCACACCGTTGACTGTTGTTTAGTTTCGGGGTCATATACATAGATCCAAGATTCATCACCTGTGTAGATATTATAAACAGCTTTTGATACACAATGATTGTATTTTTTTTTTATAATTTTAATGCACTAATCGACTCGTCAAACACTTTTCTTTATCAAAAAACAATTTTCACTTAAGAATTAAATTATAATCTTATGTTGTAATAAAGTATTTAGTGACGTGTTTAATAGTTTGTTGTTATGAAATTTGTAGTTTTTCATATTTATTGATGGTTATCAAAACACGTTATAATTACAAGGTATTATTGAAGGATGTTTCTTAATTATAAGATGATCGCTTTATTTTTTATTTGCTCTTAATTTCATTAAAATTTTTACAGCACCCAATTATGAGAATATCAAGATAGATGTAGTTGGTAGCAAGAAAAATGTGGGTTTGATACAACTGAACCGTCCCAAAGCATTGAACGCATTGTGTAAACCACTCATCGAAGAAGTTGGAAAAGCAGTCAAAGATTTTGATGCTGATGACAAGATAGCCGGCATCATTCTCACTGGTACGCCCTGGCACTATAGTGATTGTACAGTTGAACCTCGATAAATTAAAGTCCAAGGGAAACACAAAAAATATTTTAAGTTATAGAGGTTTTAAGTTATCAAGGTCTATGTTAGGGATAGGTTAATATACAGGTAGGCATGTACATATGTATGTATGTACCCTTGTTCCACCCTTTATCAGCATATGTGAGTGTTGTTAGTTTTCTTTTTGAACTCATTTTAAGCCAGTATTATCACACAGTAAGTAAAGCGATGTTTCCAGGACAATGATCAAAAACTTATGATCCAAGTTACTTATGTCTTAAGGCTAACCGCCTCAAAGCTTTAAAGAATTTTGAAGAAGCAAACAATAGGTGACATATGTATTATTCACGTTAACAATTTAACTAGCGAACGGTGAAAGCAATAAATACCGAAACATTTTGTTTTGTACACATTAACAATTTAACTAGTGAACATGTGCAAGCAATAAATACCTAAACCTTTTGTTTTGCACACTCTTTCAAAATGACTCATTGACAAACAATTTTATATTATAGAGGTTGTGGAAACATTTCTTTAAGTTACTGAGGGCCAATACAGAGATTACTTATTTAAGTTATAGAGGTTTTTAAGTTACCGAGGTTTGAATTATCGAGGTTCTACTGTATTAACTTTATGCATAATTTTTTTCCTAGTAAAGTGTTAATAATTTAAGTGATTAATTAATGTGTGTGTGTTAGTTTGTCTCTTATAGACTTGAATAACACTCAGTCAATTGAGTTGATATTTTTGAATTATGTTTGATATATGACTAAAAGGATCCAGAAAGTGGTTGTTGAGCACAATTATTTATTTGAATAATTATTATCAGGCTTAATTTATTGATTTGTCCATAATTGATGGTATTGAAAAGGCTTACAAAATAGTTTGAATAACTATTGCATGATTGCATGTTTTTTTTATTTACATAAATTAGCACTGTGAAGGTTTATACTATTCAGCTAGTTAGACAATATTTTATCTAAATTATAAAAAAATCTAAATATGAAACTTTTTATTTAAATATTTACAAGTAGGTAATGCATTTATTGATAAAAAAATCTGTGTTATAGGTAACGAAAAAGCATTTGCTGCGGGTGCTGACATAAAAGAAATGCAGAACAATACATACAGCGGCTGCCAGAAAACAGGATTTCTAGCTGAATGGGAGATCATCACAAACTGTGGGAAACCCCTTATTGCTGCTGTGAACGGATTTGCTGTAAGTACTTCAGATTAATTTATGAAGAAGGATGCTTTATAACTCCGGAGAGCTGAAAAACTGTTAATTTGGAATGTTAGAAATATACCTTGTAACTAATGCACTAGAACTTCGAAAAGTAATGCCATGGAAGTTAATTAATTTGTTTTATTTTTTACTTGATCATATTTTGTGTTTTCAGTGTGTACAAGTTAATATTGATATACTGATTCAGATGTCTGACTTCTTACACTTGGAATAAAAAAAATTTGTTAACCAGGTTTAGCCATGAATTTGTAAATTGTAATGAAATATTATGAGGGGATATTAACATTTTTTATTGAATTTTTCTAATGAAATTGCTATGGTGGTGAGTGATGATTCCATAATTTTTTTTTATGGATTCATTTTGCTAAAAAAAAATTATACCACCATATGGAATTTTACCTCTGATAAAATACATTGCATTGCATTCATTTATTAAATGCTGTAAAACTCAGTGGAAATTTATTATAAAAACATAATAATAAAATTTTAAAACACTGCTTCTACATTTGGTATGTGGACTTCTTATCTTATCCCATTATGTTAATAAGATCTGGAATCTATACATTTTGAACATCACCAGTAATAACAATTTTTTCTGTTCTCAAAATGACATCTTTTCAATACAAAACTGCACAGATTAAACTAATGATGCCATTACTAATTATTTGTCTCTGAATTTATGTACTTTATGCAATGAGCTATTTTTCTAAAATGCTAAGTCATTTGACAAATAAGATAGATACCAATCACATTTGCATTAAAGTACAAAATAAAACATTCAATTGTAATTACACATTAGTAGCTTTAATGATAGTTATGTTTTTCCAAGTTGTAGTCAGTAATGTAGTATGTATAATACCAAATTAACCTATTTTGTTTCATTAAATTTGTTTGAAAGTCGGCATTCAATTTTTAATCTCTGGACTTAATCAGTTCAAACTAATTCTTAGTAACCAGTTTTTAATGAATCTAGTTTTCACAAAACTAATGTGTTTTGTTATAAAAGTTATTGATAATAGCATCTATTAAATTAAAGCCAAATTCACATTGAAAGAGGTATGTACTACTCGTATTTTGATAGATAGCCATAATAAAAGGTACAATTTAACAATATAATACAATAATACAGTTACAATGTACAAGATACAATTTTTGTGCAATGTTCTAAAGTACAATCAATAAAAAACGCATTCTCCTTAAAACTCTAACATTCAGGGACTTTTAATTTTCATAGAATAAATAGTATGAACATGCTATATTTCATTATAATTTTGATAAAACTAAAATGATTGTTATAATTTTGGAATTCGTACATATGAAAATAATTTTTTTTCTTTAAATAATATAATGTTATGTAAACAATATTGATTTATAAAATGTTATCAAATAGGGAATTTTATTTAAGTTTCCATTTCAAAATCATAAAGGTGTGGTATTTTTTGTCTGTCAAATTATGTATTATTATTTTATTATAAAAATTTATTATTTTAGTTAGTAGTATGCTCTTAATATCCAGAAGAGTAATTGTTTTTTTTTATTAGATGAAATGATTATTACCTTTCCTTAGTCTTTACTCAATTCTTGTGTCACCAGTTGGGTGGTGGATGCGAACTGGCAATGCTGTGTGACATCATATATGCTGGTGAAAATGCTAAATTTGGACAACCGGAGATTGCTATAGGCACAATCCCTGGAGCTGGAGGAACTCAACGTCTGCCGCGCTATGTTGGCAAATCCAAAGCCATGGAAATCGTACTTACTGGTAACTTCTTCACTGCTCAGGAAGCAGAAAAAATGGGTAATATTATTTAATTTTTATTCATCATGCTCTATAGAAGTAATTTTTTTTTTTTAAAGTAAATATATAACTTTCAATTCGAAATTCAGTGCAATAGTGATTCAATAAAAGAAAAAAAAAAGGTTAATTCAAGTCTAACTTTTCAAACCTGGAGTGTCATATTCATTATTTCAATATACATACTTTCTAAGCTCTATTTCTTGCAACAAATTTACTCTTTTAAATTTTAACATTTTTTCTATTATTGGGACCTTGAATAAGTTCTTGCTGTTTCTTCAAAGATGGCAGTAGCAGTACCCCGTTCATGGAATTTCGAATGGTAACACACATGAAAGGCAGTAGTATATCTAACCTTAAATTTCAGTGTATGGTAATTCACTTTAGTGTAAAGAATGTAATTTTTTCTTTGTTCTGAAAATGTCTACTATTGTGCCGAATAAAGTGTATTGACAGGGAATTTTATTGCACTACTTTATTCAAAAGAAATCTGCAGCTGAAGCACATAGAATTCTTGCTGAAACTTATGGTGATAATGCTTTGTCAAATACAACATGCAGAGACTAGTTTCAACTCGTCAACAATAATGATTTTGAACTTGAAGATAAAGAATGTTCTGACGCACCGAAATAATTTGAAGACGAAAAGTTGGAGGAATTTCTCGATCAAAACCTATTCAGACGCTAACAGAACTTGGGAAAACATTACAAGTAGATAAGTCAATTGTTTCAAAACGTTTAAAAGTTTTAAGAATGATCCAGAAGCAAGGACATTGGGTACCATATGAATTGAAGCCAAGAGATGTCGAACGGTGTTTTCTTACGTGTAAACTACTGCTTCAACAGCAGAAAAGAAAAGGTTTTTTGCACCGCATCAGGACTGGCAATGAAAAGTGGATACACTACAATAATCCAAAGCGGAGAAAATCATGGGATAAGCCCGGTCATGCATCAACATCGTCTGCAAAACCAAATATCCATGGTTCGAAGCTTCTTTTCTGTATTTGGTGGGATCAGCATGGTGTAATTTATTATGAACTGCTCAAACCGAATGAGACTATCACGGGGGATCGCTATCGACTTCAGTTGATGCGTTTAAGTCGATCCTTAAAAAAAACGGCTGCTATACAAGCAGAGACATGGCAAAGTGATTTTGCTACATGACAACGTTCAGCCTTATGTTGCAAAACCAGTAAAAATCTACCTGGAAATGCTTCAATGGGAAGTTCTACCCCACCCGCCGTATTCACCTGACATAGCCCCTTCTGATTTTCACCTATTCCGTTCGATGGCACATGGCCTAGCTGACCAACCCCTTCATTCTTATGAAGAAGCTAAAAAATGGATCGATTCTTGGATAGCCTCAAAAAACATGTCGTTTTTCGACGCGGAATTCATATACTGCCAGAAAGATGGGAGGAAGTGGTCACTGGTGATGGGCAATACTTTGAATGAAATTCTTTTTGTTCCTTATAATTTAAATAAAGCTTTTATTTTGTAAAAGAAACAGCGAGAACTTATTCAAGATCCCGATAATATATGAAGTAATCTCATACTAATGAAAAT
The DNA here is from genome assembly GCA_005406025.1 of Eumeta japonica. Lineage (NCBI taxonomy): Eukaryota > Metazoa > Arthropoda > Insecta > Lepidoptera > Psychidae > Eumeta > Eumeta japonica. Next base: position 10,915 of record BGZK01001659.1, on the reverse strand, counting down.
CATTGTTCTTTTTATATCGCTTATATTGTTCTTTTATATATTTATATATGTTATAATTGATGTATGACTTTTTAATTTAAGAAATCTGTTGTAGCTCTTTTACTAGCCTGTGCTCCAATATTTTGCAGGATTAGTCAGCAAAGTGTTCCCAGTTGACAAACTATTAGAAGAAACAATTAAGTTAGCTGAAAAAATTGGCACCCACTCACCTCTTATTGTTAAAATGGCTAAACAAGCAGTAAACCAGGCATTCGAGACCACATTGAAATCTGGCCTTCTCTATGAAAAGTCATTGTTCTATGGAACTTTTGCTACGGTATGTGACTACTTTTTACATAACTTATTGTATGATTCTATTGAGTAATTAAATAATGCATTGCTAACATAGCACCACCTTGTTCAATTATGACTTTCTATTCATTACATACTATATTTATTTATAGATATTAGTTAGCAGAATGATAGCATTGTAGAAAAATTAATAATAATAATCCAACACTTCAAAATAAATAAGTAATATTATTTGTATCCTAAAATACTTTTTTGTATTAATATAACACTTTTCTTTGGGTATCTTTTTTACCGAGTGCTCCTTTTTTCTTTTGTTTTAATTTGCCTATAACACATGAACACTTTTGTTTCTCCTATACATCAGTAAGCATGGTTACAACTGTGTTTTAGATGCCATATTGCAATTATTCTTAATTCAAAGATGACTGCTATCCTTGGCATGAATAAATTTAGACTTTTATTGAATGTTGTACACAATTGATATCAAATATCAATTAATTTATATTGTCCCAGCACTTATTCTCACCCCTTTTTGGGTCATCATTTGTTGTAATTTCATGGATGTCAAATCATACTTTAACCAGCTGCATGTTGTAGATAAAGTTTTATATTCATGTGTTTTTTCTTTTCAGGATGACCGTAAAGAAGGAATGACAGCATTTGTTGAAAAAAGGCCACCAAATTTCAAAAATGAATAAAACTTTTATATTACAAGGATCAAAAGGAATAATGTAATTTATAAGGATAAAATATTCAAGAAATCTATATAACACATTTATTATACATAAACATTTTCATTTTTATAAACCTTTTACAAATGTTGAAAAATAAATTAGTTACTTCACTATAGTTAACTTTTCATTTTCAATTATTGCCAAGTTGATCATTTTATACTACTAAGAGAAAAAAAAAATGAAATCTGTTACCTGTACATCCCATTACAGAGCATGGGTGTCTTTTAAAAATAAGGTATTAAGCGTATTCCACACATTGCATTTTTACAATGCATTGGGCCATAACATACTACGTCAATATAAGACGGGAGAAAAGGTTTTTTTCATATTTTGTACACAATTTCAAGATAATTTTTCATCATATTTTATTCACATTTAACTATAATACATACATGCTATTTTGTTGCCATTTTGTAAGCGCTGGCATAAACTCATTGCTGTAAAAATTTTGAGACATCACAAAACCGCAACAAGTAGTTTTTACTGTCCTCTTAATGTTAACCTAACACTACTTAAAGAATTCTAAAGAGATCAAAACAGATAAAACACCTGAGAATGCAAGGTCAGGCCTATATGGTAGATGCATTAACACTTTCCAACCAAACTTAGTATTTGCTGAGTGGCTAAAGATGTGTGTGGTCTAGTGTAATCATGGTGAAAAACTATACATTTTCTGTTAATCGATTCCGGTCGTTTTTTTACTCCTTGCTTGAGTCTTAGCAGTTGGCAGTAGAGATCCGAATTGATGGTTTTGCCTGGCAGCAAAAGCTCATAATGAATAATAGCCTTCCACTCTCTCCACATACATAGCATTAACTTATTGCGATTTAATGAGTTTTGCTATAGTCTGTGAAGTTTGCTTGCATCTTGACCATAATCTTTTTCGCACGTTCTTGTCGTAAGTAATTCATTTTTCATTACCAGTGGTCAATTTTTTCAAAGTTCAGTTTCATTATGTTTCAATAGACAATCGCGATGCATTTTTCATTCATTAGATATCTTTCAGTGAGCTTGTGTAGGACCGAAGTAGCACGCTTTTTTGTATATCCAGCTTTTTTCAAACGGGTCAAAACTTTTTTATGGTCAATCCCCAGCTCTTCAACTGTCTTAAATGCCGGTCTTGCTCTACTTTTTCTAAAATAGCATGGACTATTATCCGTAATGACTAAGCACTAGGACTCTTCAGCCAGGTCTGCATTTTTATAATTATATATTAAAAAAGTAATATATACAATTTTTCAAGATGCTTCAAATACCTACCCGAAATGTCTTATCAATTTTCCACCTAAAATCTATCCACACTCTGATTCCAATACTACTAAATCCGATCCCAATCACGTTTTGATTCTAATTCTGATCCAACATTCCATTTCAACCCCGATTCTGTTTTCAATTTCAGTCCCAGTCTGGACTCTTGATTCTGCTACCAGTCATGATTTCATTTTTGGACAAAACTGGAACAAATTCGAACATTCAAATAAAATATGTTATATATTCGGTAATAATAGAGTTTACATTAATTTAAAAAATTGAGAATTGATGTAGTAGTTCGTTTCAATAGTATACATAAGCAGGTGACGCAAACCGAGTTGCATACAGATACTAGTACTTCGACGTGTAAAAACACACATAAATTTGAATGAATGTTGTGTGAAAATTTCAAAGGAATCAATTCAACATTCACAGTAAGATTTTAAACAAAGGTATTTTTACATTTTCATTTGTATGTATTAGTGTTTATAATTCTTAGAGATATAAAATGATAAATAAATAGTCTCCAGTAACGCAAAACGGATTGATGATTGTGAAATTATAATGTAAAAACAAGATTCAATCATAAAACAGACATTCTTGAGTAATGTCAAACAATTTTAATCACATCTTTTTTAACAATACTATAACTAAAAATTACTGCATGATAAACTATGAAGGAAATTATAAAAAAAATGTAATTTTTTAAACTTTTAGGAGATTTTAGTTTATATTTGGGTTTTCCTTTAATGCCTTTTATAAGAAGAAATCTTAAGTAATGGCGACACTAATATTATCTCTGATTTTTACAATATTAGTTTATACTTTTCTATGACCATCACTGAGCTTAATCATAGTAATATTTGGGAGTTGACAAGCATATGAAGCAATTTAGATTTTATTTAATTTAAAAAATCTCAATCATTTCTAGTATTATTAATGAAGAACAACTTTCAGAAAATACGAGGGACTAGAAAAAATGAGACTATTGAATGGGTAAGAAACGTTGAAACAGTCCAATGTTGATAACATGAAATCTTAGATATTTAGTTGAGACAATAGCGAATTATTCACTATGTTGGTTAGAGTCCGTTTAAAGGAAAGCCCATTAGCTTTTGGGCTAAAGTATAAGCATACAAGAAAACAGCAAACATGAACAGCTTTCAAAAATTATGTGACATTGCTATAGCCGTTTTATCATTATTAAACAAACTTTTTACTTCTGCATTATTTATCTTTGCCATTTATAATGTAACAATGATATGTAATGTAAAAACAGAAAGGGTGTTTAGCGCGATCAATATCGTTGAGAACAAAAAAACAGATATGAGAAAAAAAATTTAATTTGATACTAATCAGAAATCAACTAAAGATTAAAAACATAAAATGCTCAACTTGTAATTTCCCCATTGACCTATAAAGAAAGAGAAGGTGCATAGTCCAGCGCCCAAAAACGACTAAATTAATGCAGTCGTTTTTGAGCATATTTGAGTCATATGTTAAAACAAACAGTTTAGCACTCAGTATTGTTTTGTCGCACCTTCCGTTACGATGTCGAAGTGTTTTGTTTAAAAATGAAAAAAACAACACTTAAAAAGCTATGAAATAGGACGGTATTTCTCATTTTCGATAAGAAAAAATTAGTTTATTTATAATATTTGCTCAAATGTATATTATAATGAGCATTCCATAATGAATTTCTTCATTTAAACCATTAAAACCTGAGATATAAACCACCATAAAAGAAAAAAATCTAAGCAACATCGGTCTCTTATTTCTTGCATTGTCGCGTTATTTGGTCACTTAACAATGGAGACCGTTCTTATGCTAATGGGTTGCTTTTTTATTATTATATTTTTTTTATATATTTATACATATCTTAAAATTATCTCTAAAGGGAAAACAATAGATTAAACTTATTCCAAAAAAAATACGTTTATTATATTAGAATTTGTTTAACAAATTTTGTATAGTTAGTATGTTCATCAAAATATATTAATGTTTAATGAATTGTCATCTTATTTTATTATATAAATAATAAGAAAGTTTCATATCAATATACTATATGAACTTTAAAAATTATTAAGTCCTTTCATGTGTGTTTTCATCGACATTATGAAATTAAAGATTCATACTAATTTTAATCTTAGGTGATTACTACATTAAACTTTATTATGAAGAAAAATGTACAATATTCTTTTCATACATTCAACCAAAATAAGAATAACATAAATGTAAAATAATATACGACTCCATTGATGTCTTGTTTCAGAACAGCACGTGTAATTGTACAAAATAGAACTTGTTATCTATGAATAATAAAGTGATTATTAATTGTTTTCTTTGCACTTAAAAATGAACCTTATGACATTTCGGTTGAAATGTCAGTGATAAATAATGTTTCTTTCCTTCTTTTTCTTTGGCACTGTAAAATGGTACCATAAAATATAAGACAAAGACAATGCACTTTTAGTCATTCTCTATAAATGTAGTATGCGATTGAAAACTCTTCTTTTTAATACATTTATGATCTCCCAGACAATGTGAAATCAAATCAGAAAATTTTAATTTAATTATTTATGTAATTTCATTTATTGCTTAGTTTAGACTAATAATATAAATTTTGTTAATTGGCAAAGTGACTCTGGTCTAGTGACATTAAGCATATTTTTTCCCATATCAAGCGGAATTTATAAGATCGTGGGCTTTCCAAATACTTTAATGACAACACTGTATTTTATAATGGATGTGACCATAGATAATACACTATATGGTAGTTATAGATACGCCACTCTTGTTTTCATTTTCAAATACGCAATCCCCGTATCATAGATGGCACTGTTTTTAGCTCACATACGTGCCACTAGATGGCGCTGTTATATTGTTAATAATGGCCCCTAGATGCCACTTCTTGTTTTCGATTTTGAATTTGGGATATTAAGATGACATAATACTTAAAATCTAGATGGATACGATTTTATCCATCTAAGATTTTAAGTAACATGTCATCCTTGTAAATAAAAGAAATTATAATCAGGACTTTTTATTTTTCTTACGTAACATGTAATAATTTGCCGCTTGCACTTTTATTAAGTCATTATTATCAAATTTTAATAATTTTCCTTGTAATATTCGATTGATGTTTGTGCACCAACTGTTAATGACAACATCTATTATTAAATTTAGCATATATTTATAGACTTCGTCTTTATGAACGTTACATGTCAGAAACGATTTATTACAAAAAATGTTTGCCATAAATATGATTTTTTGTCTCAAATTTTTTTGCTGAGGATTTTCTCGTAAACACGTTTGAATAATTACATAAATGTCATTTAGAAAATTACACAAATTAGTTGATGGGTAATGTAGAGATTTTTTTGTGAAGTCTCTTTCATAAATAAAAGACTGGGGTTGTGGAGGAGTTGTATTTACTTAACTCCATTTTGCATTTATGGCAATTTTTACATATTTTAATTTTGGTTTTTTTAATTATATACCCAGCTACATAAGTTTTTGCTTCATTATGTATTTCTGAATCATTATTTTTTTCAAAATCTGCCAATAAATTTTCAAATGAATTTATTTCAAAGTTTTCGTTATTTTCCATATCTACATTATAATTTTTATTAGTAAGCATATATTTTAATGATTGTAACGGTTTATTATTGTCACGTTCACAGTTAGCGCCTACAGCATGGGTTGATGTGTAATTATTAATTAAAAGTGTCTTAAATGCATTAATGAATTGCAAACCGTCGGAGAGTTATTTCTAATACCATTACTCTTAATGTTACCAAAAAAATTTTCAAGGGGGTCTTGATTAAAATTTCTTGTTAATAAACTGGTAATTGCAAACTTTTCTTTTAAAAATATAAACATTTCCTTAAAAATGTTTATATTATGGATCCAATTTTTTAAAGATGGTACTTGTTTATATTGAATTTCAGTAGTGCCTTTCTTATTTTTTACTAAAGTTTTAAATCGCATTGACTCTAAAATTGGTAATATTTCATTCCAAAATTTAAAATGTGGAGAACTTTGTTTAAGACACCCTTGAAAATTTTGCAGAGTTTTGGTATGAATGGCCATTAAATGAATCAAATAATTTATCCATTATCAAAAGAAACTCCGCCGTCAGAACCTCCTTGGGAAGTATGTTGTGATCTAAAACAAAATAAAATAAATATTAACTTCATTCAGGTAAATAATTTTATAAAATGCTTATCACAATATAGCAAGTACAAATCTAAAACATATTTTGAAAACATTTTATAAATATTATTAAGTGATTACAGAAATTTGATAACAATGACATAGCACAATCAAAAAATTACAAATAATGTTTGGAAAATACTTTTTGTGATGATATAAAATCTTTACCATATTTATGTAAAATAGTTTTATATTTTTTCAAAATGTTGTGGACTGTGTCATTCATGATTTCTGTTATTAAATATAAAACATATTTAATAACAGAATTGATACAGGTTAGCCTAAAAGTGACATCAAAGAGAAGAAACTAGATTCCTCAGTCCCAGGGTACTCAAAAATACCCCATATATCTTTATAGTATCTAGATCCGGTGAATATGCCATGCCACTAATAATGATTGGCAAGTCACAACCTATTGAATACATTTTAGCAATAAGAAATAGTTTAGTAAGGATCCAACCCACAAAATTAATGAAAATGAGTTGAGAACTACTGAAAAGATACGATCCACAGATTAGGTTAATATTGCTTTTTCTGTATATGAATCCAAACTACTTGGGTTGTTACACAAGTCAGAAATCAAACAAGTCTGTCTTTTAAATTTAACTATAATAGACTAAATTGATTGATGATTAACAATCAGTTTTCTATTTTATATACTTAAAATAAATTTAAATTAATAATTTAACACAGACAATCAAAAATAACTGTAATAAATTTTAGTTTATACATACTATTTATTATGAAATATTGTAAAAGCATTATTGGAGGCACAAATTATAGTCTGAAACTAGGTTCAAATTTATGTAACTAATGCTTCTGTTAATTAAAAACATTATAGATGCAAAATTAAGTTAGACTTTTAGCTCTCCTATAACATTTCCAAATTATCTATAGTCACCATGCAAATACATAAGAGTTTTATAAGTTTTAAACTTAGCAAAAACCTCATTGCAGCCGACACCCTTTGGCTAAAAACCTGAGCTGCAACACTGACTTTCATTTTAGGTATTTTATCTTTGTTTACATGTTGCTCTGTTAGCTTGTTAACTAAATTATCTCATGTTCACCAACATCTACTTCTAATAACATTTGGAGTGCTCCCATTTTGCATATTTTACTTCACCATTATGAACAAATCTCAAATCTTTTGTTAATAAATTATTTCTCATTCCTTTCAGGAGATGAGGTGCATCATAAATAGGAAATATTTTTGTATTATCAATTTCAAAGGCTAAGCTTTTATATTCTTGTTCCGACTTTAAATTACTTTTGTTTAGTTTCTGCTATAAGACTATTAATGGCACTAATATTTGTTTAGTTTGATCACAAACAGTTGCAACTATTAAATCCTGTGTTATGTAATTGTTTCACAACTGTTTTAATTAAATCTTTAAAATAATACTTTTAGTTGTGCTTTGACAATAAGTAAAACAGACTGGTTGCTTATATTTACTTTTAATACCTTTATCATGAACACTAAAGCATGATCTGCAAATATTGGTTTTCCCCAAAATCTTCAAAACCTATTATTTTATCATTTTTTTATTATAAAGCTGTTAAGGCTACTTCATCAAATATTAACGTGCAGAGTTTTGTTCTTCAGACATTTTTTTGACTCTTTTCTTTAAATTTTTAATTATGATGTCATTTATTCCGGGTTTTAAACGATTATGCTCAAGCATTTTGTAAAACTCTTTTCGATGGTAAAGACAATCTTCTCAAAGGTTGTAAGCCTTTTGACTTTGTTTATAAACAGTCAGAGCTAAAATTTTTTCTTCAAGAGTATACCGTCTGCCTCTAGGCATTTTATTCAAAGATTTAAATTGCATGCCCGTAAATATTTTCGCTGGCTCAGGTAGCTTCTCTATTATTTTAAAATGATTTTGTTTTGATAGTTTTCAGCTACGTATCTTTTGTCTGATTTTTACATTTTGTCGTAATTTTAAAAGGCGTAATTTTAAGTTTACATATTCTTTACAATATTTAATGCTTCGTGGTAATGGACTTTATTGGGGTCCTGAAGAGGAGAGACAATAATTATTAAATAATTTTAATAACAAGAAAAATATTAGTTGATTTGTATATAAAAAACATTCATTAACTTTTAGGTGTATATAATAGGCATCTGAAAAATTTATATATATATGAAAATATAATGTGTGACACTCATTCAACTGCTAATCCCAAGATAAGACTGAAATTTAATGACTAAAATCATTTTATTGGATATATATACATTAAAATTACTTATGATTTTAACTTGCCTGAGCACTTGGATGCATTATCTTCTGTGTGTTGAGGTTGTGTAAGGTAAATTCCACAGTGTTTGGAGCCTGATATTCCATGGAAATATGTTTTGAAGTGGAAGCTGAAAACAAAAAAATTGTAATGACATTAAACTTATTTAAGTGTGTCACAATCTAAAAGTTAAAAACCATAAACCAACTACAAAATAAACAACTAAAAAGTATAAACAAGCTATGTTCATTTCTGAGGTAATGATCACTCAACTGTGAAAAATAAGAGATTTTAATTTGTGAAGCGTCAAACTTTACTTAAGTATTATCTATTTATTCTTATCTTATTTAATGAATGTAATAAGTAGTTAGAAACAGGTAAACATATATAAGATGCTAAAATCAGAAACCTTCATAGTTGGTTAAAAGGTTTTAGACATACTACAAGCTTAACACTTACAACTGCATTTTCATGGATATAGATTATATCTCTTAATCGATAATATTGTTGATTCTAGCCCGCTCTCAACTCTGATTATAATCCTACTCCACATTCAACTTTAACTTTAAAATCACAATGTACAATTCTGTTCCTTGTTCGTTTTGAATTATGGTATCAACACAGTTCAGATTTGGATATATCAAAATTAAATATAAACAATACTGAAATAGAGTAGCTTTCTACAAGGGAAGAATTTTTAGAGATATAAATTTTGAGTATACTAACACAAATATGCAAGCGAAGCTGGGGATGAAAATATTAATAGCTTGTTTTATTCTGCAATATTGTAGACTTCTATTGATGAAAAATTTTAGATGTATTTGCCATCATTTATAATAAACAATGTTCCATATAAATTAGTCATACCAGCTTCATTTACTTACAGCATTTATTAAGTATTATTACATATTCCAGAAAAAAAATTGTAATTATCTGAGCGAACAAAGTTGGATATGACAACTGCCTGCATTAAAAATTTTCTATTATATCATAAATCTATTGGTAACTAAGGATCTATGGACAAATGTAAGATTATTGTTTGAAAGAAAGACATTATCCATCATGATCCAGCAGCCCTAAAGTTGACAGTCACATTGGTGTTGATTTATATCATGCAATTATGTACTGAACATACATTTACATTACAAAACGAGGGAACTGGAAATTTCAGACCCAATCATTTTCAATCCTGGACCTTTAAAATTCCTGAATCCAAATGATAAAGTTCTACTTGCTTCAATAGAATAATCATACTAATTTGAGTATAGTTAATATTTTAGTTCACATATGATTATAAATACTTACGATATTCAAAGTCAGATTCCTGTTCTAGTAAGTCGTTTACTGGGTAAACGATAGCGTTCTTCAAAATGACTATATCAGGATCGGACATTATTATATATATATAAATCCTTTATCCTGTACCGCTGGTGCTAGAACTGCCTTCCATAAATTAAACCTGTCTAAATTTGGATACTCCGGGTATGGAAACCGATGGAAAGGACCTGAAATAATGGATGTTAAGTGAAAAGAGATTAAAATGGTATTTTATCATAAGATGTACAAAAAGTCTTAATATTTACCCTCAGTATCACACCCAAAATAACATTTCAAAATTGTTTCTTCGGCATTTTAAATCGCAAAACAACGTTGTAATTTATGAAATCCAAAACATCAAAAGCCAAATCACTTGGGCAAACAGAATCCAGTGTATTAAAACAAAGGTCAAACGTTATTTTCAGATATTACAAAACAATTTCAAGCCAAGTCGTTAAGAAAATCCACAAATATATACATAGCAACACAAACACAAACAAACAAAATTGACGCTGCGACGCCATTGAATGGCCATAGGTTATAGATTATCTGTGAACGTAGACAATATAAACCAAACAAGATTTATTGATTCAGTTTCATTTATATTTTTTATTTGTTAAGTACATAATTAATCTTAATTATTTAAGACCATTCTAAATAATTTAAATATAAAATTAAAATAGTCAATGATTAAATTTATTTTTGTCTTTTTTACCACTGCCACCTATTGTGAAAAATTCGTAAAATTCGTGTTTGTTTCATACTTCTAACTATAGATGGCAATATCATTGCTATGTTTTTTGGATTATAATTTGTATGAGAGTTGCACCCCTGGTGTGACGTACGTTGAGTCTTGTTAGGTCGTG